>JAGYYJ010002248.1:0-130102 GCA_019671005.1 Hibiscus mutabilis
TTGGTTTTGAGATAATTATTAAGAATACTTATTATTCTTTTTTATTTTGATAATGTTTTCTATGGTGTGGCACAATTAATAAATGGCCTCTATATTTTGGATCAAGAGAATTCCATTTACAACATAAATATGAAAAGATAAAAAACAAATGATTCTAAACAAACTCATTTTTGGCATTGTTGCTTGGGTCACATAAGTGAAAAATGCATTTCACAACTTCATAAAAATAGATTTTTGGATTCATTTGTTTTCGAACAATTTGATGTATGCAAGCCTTGCTTATTGGGAAAGATGACCAAAACTCTTTTTAATGGTAAAAGTGGGTGAGCGAGTGATTTATTGGGATTAATACATAGTGATGTATGTGAACTAATGAATACACAAGCCAGAAGAGGGTTTCAATATTTCATTACTTTCCCAGATGCCTTTAGTGGATATGTGTACATTTACCTAAAACATCATAAATCTGAAGCCCTCGAAAAGTTAAAGGAATTTAAAAATAAAGTACAAAACCAACTAGGAAAAAGCATTAAGGCTTTTCCATCAGATCGAGGAGGAGAATACTTAAGCTTAGAGTTTGGTGACCTTCTTAAGGAATATGTGATTGTTTTACACCTCCTGGTAATCCACAATAGAATAGAGTTTTCGAAACAATAAAAATTGAACACTATTAGACATGGTTCGATCAATGATGAGTCACGCTGATCTTCTAGTTTCTTTTTGGGGACATGCGCTAAAAATAGTTGTTTTCACACTAAATCGTATTCTATCTAAATCAGTTTAAAAGACATCATATGAGATATGGACTGGAAACATCCTAGTATGTCTTTTATGAAAATTTGGGGATGCGAAGCTTATGTTAAACATCAAATGTCTACAAAGCTCGATCCTAAATCTCATAAATGTAATTTTGTGGGTTATCCTAAAGAAACTAAAGGATATTATTTCTTCAATCTACCAAGAACAAAGTGTTTGTTGCTCGAACATGATTCTTCTTAGAAAGAAAATTTATTTTCTGAAAAGGAAGTGGAAGAAATATTGAACTCAATGAAATTTGAGATCAACCACAGATCATTGAACTAGAGATTGAACAACAAAAAGTTCCACAAGTTTTTGAGGAACATTCAATAGTTTTGGAAACACAACTACTGCGAAGATCTTTGAGAAAACGCAATACGCTTGAGAAATATGGATTTCTTGTCACATTGCATGGTGATGTTCTCTTCATGGATCAAGATGAGCCTAGGATTAATCAAGAAGTAGTGACGGGCCCAGACTCTGAGAAATGGCTAGAGGCCATGAAATTTGAGATGGATTCTATATTAGAAAACCAAGTTTGGACCTTGGTTAACCCACATGAAGGGGTTAAGCCCATAGGGCGCAAGTGGGTTTTCAAAAAGAAAAACGACATGGATGGTAATGTACAAACATACAAAGTACGATTAGTCACTAAGGGTTATCGTAAAATTCATGGTATATACTATGATGAAACCTTTTTTTACCTATTGCTATGTTTAAATCCACCCGAATCTTACTTGCGATAGCTGCATTTTATGATTATGAGATATGGAAAATGGATGTTAAAATTGTTTTCCTTAATGGAAAACTAGATGGGGATGTGTACATGACACAACCAAAAGGTTTTTTCGATCCAAAAGATGCCGAAAAATATGCAAGCTACAAAGGTTCATTTATAGATTGAAGCAAGCTTCTCGAAGTTGGAATCTTTGTTTTAACGATGCAATCAAAGAGTTTGATTTTATCAAAAATGAAGTTAAGTCATGTGTTTTCAAGAAAATTAGTGAGAGCGCTATCATATTCTTGGTACTGTATATGGATGACATACTAATAATAGGAAATGACATACCTAGCTTACAGTTTGTAAAAACTTGGTTAGGAAAATATTTTTCCATGAAAGACTTGGGTGACAAAACATACATATTAGGAGTCAAGATCTATAAAGATAGATTGAGACAACTCCTAGGACTGAGTCAATATACATACATAGAAGAAGTACTAAAAAGATTCAGTATGGAAGAATCCAAAAAGGGGTTCTTACCTATGAGACATGGAATTTCACTCTCGAAGAAAGTGTGTCCTTCAACACCTTAAGAAAGAGAGCGCATGAGTAAGATTCCATATGCTTCAACAATTGGATCTATCATGTATGTCATGCTATGTAATCTTCCAAATGTATCATAAGCTTTAAGTATGACAAGTCGATACCAGGTAAATCCCGATAAAGGTCACTGGTCGTAGTTAAAAATATCCTTAAGTACTTAAGTAGAAATAAGGATACATTCCTTATATATGGAGGTGAGAAAGAGCTAAGTATAAAAGGTTATATTGATGTCACTTTTCAAACCTATAATGATGATTCACGATCGTAATCGGGTTTTGTGTTCTGCCTCAATGGAGGTGCTGTGAGCTGGAAAGGTTCAAAACAAGATACAGTAGCTGATTCTACAACAGAAGCTGAGTATATTGTAGCATGCAATACTGCAAAGGAGGGTGTTGGGATCAAGAAGTTCATATCTGAACTAGGGGTTGTGTCGAGCATTTTGAATGCTATAGATCTACGTTGTGATAACAACGGAGCCATCGCACAAGCAAAAGAACCCAGATCTCACCAACGATCGAAACACATACTTAGGCGTTACCATCTCATTCGAGAAATTATAGATCGAGGAGATATTGAAATATGTAGAGTACCAACAGATGATAACATTTTCGATCCACTAACAAAGCCTCTGGCGCAGTAGAAGCATGATCGTCACACTAAGTCACTTGGTATTAGATACATGAGTGATTGGTCTTAGTGCTAATGGGAGATTGTTAGAGTATGCCCAAAGAACAATCATAAGATGATTGTAAATGACATTTATTTTTACCTTGTTTATTCATAAAGAGGCATTGCCATTATTATTTTTAGTTACAATTCTGCATGCATAAATAAACTGAATTATAATAGAGTCCTTAGAATAATATGGCTATTCTTAAATGTCCTTAGTCGAGTATTATTGTGGAAATTGATAACAATAATGCATTAAGACTAATATGTAGTTGATTGATGAAAAAGTGTTGTCATTGACATGGAGATGTCAAAATCAATACATAAGTATGTGTTAGAGAACGACATACTGGATTGACCCACTGTAAGCATGTTTCTTAGATTATTATATGACAATTACAACATTGCTCATAGTGATTACTATATGTATGATCCTCAAACTTGAGATCATCATTATTTCAACATCGTGAGTGACATATTTTGATACAGTCAAACGATTATCGTAACTGATTACTCTATAAAGACTGATATTGGATATGTCACAAACTATGTAGTGGGATATGGTTGATCAAGATAGGATTTGTCCCTCCTACATAATATGAGTAATATCGTAGGCTACTTGATTGAGTGAGACTAGAAATGCATAGCCATGCTAGAATAAGTTGATATGAGATATCATAGTTATTCGTTTATAATAGTCTACTCAAGATATAAAGAAATATTAGATGGACTACACAAATGTGATTGTTCCATACTTGTGTCCAATCTAGATATAAAGAAAAAAAAAGATGTAATACATGAAAAAGAGTTAATCACGAAAAGGTTATGCCGAATCATGATTTCTTGTAACTTAGGTGATAATGACATATTGCTAGATGTCACTCATTGTTTGTAATATTAGAAATGTTCTAATATTTACTAGCAACGTTACATGAACCTACAAGGTCACACTCACAGTTGAAATGAGCATATATTAAATGAATTATATAAGTACAAATTTGTTGTACATGAATTTAGTTAAATTAATATATATTTGATATATATATAATTTAACTATTGAATAAATATTAAAAGAAAATAATTATTTTAATTATGACTCTTTTAGTATATAAATAATATAATTCGATTTATATTAATATATATATATA
The DNA here is from genome assembly GCA_019671005.1 of Hibiscus mutabilis. NCBI lineage: Eukaryota > Viridiplantae > Streptophyta > Magnoliopsida > Malvales > Malvaceae > Hibiscus > Hibiscus mutabilis. The sequence goes on from JAGYYJ010002248.1 coordinate 3,940, forward strand.
TATATTGAAATCTTAATTAGTTGAATTGGGATTATTATATTAATATATATTAAAATCCTAATTAAGTTAAATTAGGATTATATATATATATTTAATATATATATTAAAATCTTAATTAAGTTGAATTGAGATTATATATATTTAATATATATATATATATATTGAAATCCTAATTAAAGTTAAATTAGGATTATATATATTAATATATATGTTGAAATCTTAATAAGAGTTGAATTAGGATTTCAAAGGCTATATAAAGGCATGAGAGATCTAGCAATCATTAATGCTTTTGGAAAAACTCTCTAAATAGTTTAGAGTGTTTTATATGCTTATTTCAACTGGGTGAACTACGTAGAGGTTGGTGCGTTATTGTTGCGGCTTAGGAATCGACATCGTGGAATCATGATTGGATATCTATCTCCTTCAAATTTAGAATTCTAGATTTGAAACAGGTAATTCTTCACTCTTATTCATCATGATTTGTTCCTCGTACATGGATCTCTGGTGGTAATCGCTGAATAATTTTTCTGTTGCGCCATGGGGTGAACTGGTATGACCTAACAGTTAGATCGACCCCTTACGTCAATCTTTACCAGGAGCCATTGCCACCACCAGAACCTCCAGCTCGAGATCGGCCAACTGGTGAAATTTGATCGCCGTTTGTCGTCAAAAAATGCCACATGCGCCGTCGGCCGCGTGTGGGCGTGGGGCTGCTGCAGCAAGCCATCTAAGCCGGTTTGACCCATCCGGTTTGGTCGAGCTGCCCGTCTAGCCGAGCCAGTTGCTGAGCTAAGTCGTGAGCCGTGTTGACCAATCGTCCAAGCCGTATTGACATGAGCCGCCAAGCCGTTGACTCAAGCTGTCTGACCGTTAACTGGTTGACTTTGACCAAGGCGTTAACCGTTAACTTTTCCCGGAGGACCCTAGTCGGGGGTTTCTCGACGTTCTGAGTTTGTTGGCACAGTCTGTTTCACCAAATTCAGACCCGATAAGTTGTTTTTATGAGTTTGGCCATTCGAATTCATTAAAGTATGTGGTTAAATGATGCTTATGGTATTAATTGATATATGAGAATTTTTATAGATCGGATATCAGATCAAGTGGAATATTCAGGAAGCTCAGATGAGGATTTTAGCGATGACGGCTTAAGGTTAGTACACCTCAAACTCCAAAATGCTTCATTAGCATCATAAGTATAATTGTCTTGCTTGTTAGTAGTTGAAAAATAGGTTGATGATAGATAATAATGTATTGAGATAGGTATTACGAGACTTGGTAATTATTGAGATATCTGATGAGTTTGAGAATATTCGAGACTATTATGAGCTTTAGAAACCGTGTGGGGTCGTTTGAATATTCGTATAATTATCTGATTGGTTGATTTACATGTTGGGTTGCTTGAATGCTTGAGATATGGATTAGCATGTTCGATGGAAAATTATACTAGATGGATTGATAATTAGTAATATTCGAATAAATGATCATAAGCTGCTAATTAATATTAATTGATTAAATGCTTTAGTAAAAAAAACCTAGTGACTTTCATAAGCTTTAGGGATCGAGTAAAGCATTTGTATAATCGTAACCTAAAGAAATGATGTGAACTCGTGTATAGGGTATTGGTATGAGCTTTGGTTGTACTAGTATGCGATTGGGGACCGTATCGGTACGGGTCGACCCATACCGGTACTTGGAGAAATTGAGAATTTCCAGTAAACTATTTTAGTATCGGTACGCGTGTGAGTACCGGTACCTAGGGGTACCATATCGATACTCATGTTCGAGCATCGATACCCGCTGAACGAAATAGTTTATACTGCTAATAAAATATGGAAATTAATGTGGAATATTAATGAGATAATATGATTTAATAGAGATAATTAATGAGGGTTATTAATGTACATTTCTATGATAATTAATAACTTGGTAAACATCGGGTGACTTGATGGTAATAGCAACCGTAGGGATCCTTGGTGGATCGTATTATGTTGTATGATGCTTGTTGTGTGGTAGACGTGTCCTTGCCATGTGCTGATATGGACACCTAGATGATTGAATCATCTTGATTGATGGGTGTTGGATACTCAGTGAGAGATAAAGTGTGTTGCAACACCATGATTAAATATTTTCGAATGTATGGGCCCGATGCTTAGTGAGACCGAGACTCATTCGAAGATGATTGATGAGAGATTTCAAGCATGGATGTATGTATCTCGACGCTCAGTGGTACTGAGCCTCACCCTAAAGAGTGTATGAATCTGATGCTTAGTGGAACTGAGCCTCACTCAGAGTGTATAATCCCGATGCTTAGTGGGATCGGGCCTCATTCCTATATTGTGGTATAATGCTTATATGCTATGAGAAGCTTATGCTTTTTGCTATGCTATATGATTTGGCGGCTAGAGGTAGCGTCGTATCTATATGATGTTGTTATGCCATGTTATGAGTATGGTTGGGCCTTGTGTTCCACATATGATGATTAGCATGATGAGAGCATGTGTTTAGGCGAACAGTGGTAGCGCCGCATGTTTATTTATCTCTCTTTATTGCTCGTACTAGCTTGCATGCTTATGTTTATGATTAGCATGAAGTATAGTAGAGTAGATGCGTACCACTAAGCATTGTAAGCTTAGCGCTCGGAATCATTGTTTCCGTGCGTAGGTGGATCATTGGATCGTAGGATCGAGGAGCACTGCCAGTACGGGATTCCAGCATGAGGTGTTTGCCAGAGCACAATACTTGTGTTTAGTGGGTTATGTATTCATAGGACCTTACGTGGTGGAGTCTATAATTCTTATTTTGCAAATTGTATTAATCAAATCGAATGTTCAAATATTTTAACTTAATTGGAGCTCCCTTTGTAACGTTTTAATTATATATATATATATATTAAATGTGGGCTTTAAATGTTTTTGGAAAGTATTTTAGTTGGGCTAAACCAAGTTGAGAAATTTTTATGAAAATGTTTGGGCTTAAGGCCCAAATGTTACATCCGGGTCGAGGGTGTTACATTCACTGAATTTTTAATTGACTTTCATTACAATTACTATTGTTAATTCTCGTTAAAAAATATTAATGTGTTAATTGTCGTTAAAAAATATTAATGTGACAATTAAAAATATTGATATGACAATTAAAAGTCACCTTCTTCCAAATATTCTAAGTTTCTCAAATGAATTGAAAAATGTCGATATGCTTTCGTTTGTACCATCATCACCCGACGTTCTTCCTATCATTGTCGCCTCTAAATACGACACGCACTATACTTAACACGTGACCAACCCCGAACAACAAATTGTTATTGGAGAGAGCGATGATATCCGCTTGGCGAAGAACTTAAAGAGTATTTCACTAATTGAAACATGGCCTCAAAGCTTCTCTTGAACTTTGAATTCTCAATATTCAACACACCGGAGAAAATCATGGTCGTCATGCAGTTTATTTGTATGCAAGGAATATCAAGATTAACAAGTAAAAAATAATCAAAACTTTAAGACTTCATAATATTTTTGAATGCCAATGCCTTTAACATCTAACTAGCAGCTTCTACTAAGCTTGAGAAAATGCAGAATTTTCAATATCGTGGCTTAACAAGATTGAAAACATAAAAAATGCAATATATATTGAGTGGGGTTTGATTAAATTTTAATTAAAAGTCCCTTACAATAATATTTTTAGATGAAGCTCAAATTTTATTAGCATAAGCACGTGAGAATAGGATGCTTTAAATTTAACAAAACAAAATGGAGTCAAAATCTTAACCGATGGCATGGATTTAGGGTCGTCTCAGATATTTTTGGGGCCCTAAGAGAAAATTCAAAAATAGACCCCTATTAAAAGAAAATATATTCCACCTATTTGAACTATATAAAATAATAATATTATTAATTTAATTTTTTTTGGTATAATCCATGTCTATTTTATAGTCTATGTTTGGGATTCGTGACTTTCTCTTCCAACAATGCTGTCTCCAAAATTCGAACAAGAAATTTCTTATTGAAAATGCAATCTAAAAGCATTATAAAATAGATAACGAAGTTACATTAGATCAGGCGCTCGTATTTACATGGAGGAATATATCCCATGGTTCCTCTTATTCCCATCGGCCTTTGTGTGATTGTCTCAAATCTTTATGGGCCTCGTAAAAGTAGGGGCCTTAAGCAGGTGCTTAAGGTGCTCCTTCTAGGAGCTGAGCTTGCATGGATGTCGATTTCTTTGATGTCGAGTCCAATGCATCTATGAAGTATGTGCAATGTTTTTTTTTCTTTCCATTAGCAGGTTTTGTTCCATGACATGAGGATGAGAAAAATGAATGAAATGATGATGGTAAATGGTTCGGTGGTTGTGGGAAGATGATGAAGTTCTTGAGTATGGTGATTGTTGTTTTTAGAGGCGACGACAATCATAAGAACACCAGAAGGTGACAGTGCAGGTGAAACGAGGCTGACGACTGCCAATTAGTATAAAAAACTTTAATGACCATAATAAAAGTGAATTAAAAGTTTAGTGATTGCAATGCAACTTTAAAAAACTTTAGTTACTAGAATGCAAACATTCTAAAAGTTCTGTGACTATTTTCTAGTTTATCCATTTAATAATAATAAACAAAAAGGTAAAGCACATTGGTGGCCATTGAAATTTTAAGACGCTTGTAATATGGTCACTACAATTGAAAAACTTTGATTAAAATGACTATTGTCTAAAACAAACATTTATTATAGTCACCGTCGTTAGATAAACATTCATTTTGGTCACTAGACTGTTAAAATGGTTAACGATGACTGACGTGTGTGTCACGGGGCCATTACTCTCTTCCCAAAAGGCATGTCTAATAGGATGTGCAGCGCCACCGTATTTATGTCCCAAGACCTCCCTTTTCCTTTCCGATGTGGGATTAATGACCCCGCCTCTTCTCAGGCGTGTCATTCTCCCCCATTCAATCTCGTGACGCCCTCGTCACGAGCTTCCGCTCTCGTGATGGGTAACCTTGTCACAGTTGTCCACCCTGCCTACCCCACTTATGGGCGCTCGGCGTGAAATCGGGCAGTCAAAGGGTCGCTCTGATACCACTTGTCACGGGGCCATTACTCTCTTCCCAAAAGACATGTCTTATAGGATGTGCAGCGCCACCGTATTTATATCCCAAGACCTCCATTTTCCTTTCCGATGTGGGATTAATGACCCCACCTCTTCTCAGGCGTGACATGTGGTACAATTTAAATTTGGATAAAATATAAACTGAAACACTTAACTTTCTAGAACTTTTAGAAGTGGCACCAAACTTTATAAATTTTACACTTTTAACCTCAAATTATTAAAGCTTTGTAATTTGGTTCTAATTTTTTATAAAATTCACAAATTAACTCTCATACTTCAGATTTTCCATAAAGTACTATTGAACTTTAAAATCTTACAATTTAATCCTCAAATTCCAAAATTTCTCAATTAGCCCCTAAATTCCATTTTAAGCATAATAACCCCCTAAATATCACATTCTCTGAAAACAATTACTTTTCAAATATTACATTTACACTAAAAAACTATAATTATTTTTAAAAAATAATATTTTATAAAAAATTATTTACACACATATATATTATATAAGGTATTTTTGAAAGTGAGACATAAACTACCACTAAAAGATTTATATGTTATATCTAATAGTATTACCTTAATTAATATAATTACTTCAATTTTAAAATAATAAAATAAATGGTATATACATTATTAAAATTCGTTCCTTTCACGTCTATTTTTACTAATAATTTTTTTTATAAAGTAGAGGATATATGTTTTTGAAAGAAAATTGTTTCACGTATATTATTAAATATAAATATAACTATTTCATATCTACTATATATAAATTTAAGTGAAAGTTGGATTATTTGCACAATTTAAGTCTTTAAATTTCTATTTACTGGCCAGTTTAAATTTATTTTTTCTGATATTTATTTAGATCTGAAACAATACAAATAATTTGATTTTCGAAAAAATTTATATCTGATAGGTATGCAATATTTATATTTAATAATATACATGAAAAAATGTTCTTTCAGAAAAGAATTAGATCCATTTTTATAGTAAAAGTTTTATTACTAAAAATAGATGTGAAAGGAATTAATTTTAATAATATATAAAAATTATTTTATTATTTCAAAATTTAAGTAATTTTACTATTTGAGATAATACTATTAGATATCAATAAAGAAAACTTTTTAGTAGTAGCTTATGTAACACTTCCAAGAATACTTTATATGATATACGTCAATAATTATTTTTTAAAAAATTATAGTTTTCGAATGGAAATGTATTATTGAAAAGTAATAGTTTTTAAAGAAGGTGATCTTTAGAGGCTTATTAGACTTAGGCTTATGGGTGCTTGAAGCCCTTAAACTTTTGAAAACAAAATCAATTAAGCCTATGAACTTTTCTGCACACAATTAAGCTCTTGAACCAATAAATTGAATCAAATAAACCCTTTGATCAATTTTGACCATCAATTTTTGTTGATTTTTTTAGATATCACTGCCATGTGACACACTTCAATTCTATCATGTGATATTTACAGATTTTTTTTATAAATTTTTATAAGTTCTTTAGATTTTTTTTCAAACTTTTAAAGAAGTTTTTAAATAAAAAAAAATTCTAGACATGTCAAGTGACAACACCGTAACACGACACGTTGCACCAACTGATCCAAAAAAAGTGTTAGATTTAATAGTCAAAGGGGTGAATTGATGAAATTTTAGAGTATAATGGCTTAATTTGGTGAAAATTCGGGGGCTTAATTGATTCTTTTTTCAAAAATTCAAGGGCTTATGATACCCTTAAGCCTTAGACTTAAAATGGAACCTAAGGGCTTAATTGTGAAATTTGGAAATTTGTGTATTAAATTTTAAGTTTTTGAAGTTCAAAGGTACTTTTATGAAAAATCTAGAAGTGCAAGGGTTAAATCATAAATTCTAGAAAGGTCAAAACTAAATTACAAAATTTTAATAATATGAGGTTAAAAGTGCAAAATCTAGAAAGTTTGGTGTCACTTCTGAAAACTTTAGAATATTAAGTGTTTCAATTTGTATTTATCTAATTTTAAATTGTACCACGTGAGCTACCGTTAACCATTTTAAGGTCCAATGATAGAATAAAAGTTTTTTTAACGCCTGTGACTTTAATAAAAAGTTATTTTAATGATAATAGCTTTAATGAAAGTTTTTTCGATTTTAGTGATTACAAGTGACTTAAAAGTTAGTACATCCAGTTTAGTTTATTCTAAACAAAAGCATTTTATTCAAAACGAGAAATTTAGGGTGCGATATTTTAGAATGCGATTAAATTAAAGTTGCCTTCAACCTAAACTTTTATCTAAGGTAAAATTTAATTTAAAATATTATCAAATTGGTAAAAATTTCAATTATAACTTAGATATTACAGATAACATAAAAATGTCAGTTTTAACTTAAAATATTATTCAATTTATAAAAATTTCATTTATAAATCTAAAGTATTAAATTTTTAGTCGGTACAACCTAAAATGTTATAAGCAAAACCGCCGTTTTAGCACCCTAAGGCGCCGCACGCTGGACTCCCCGCATTCAATACCCATAGGTTAGTAGTTAGAACTGCTTGCTCGTTGGAATTGAAAGGAGATTTATCATCCCTAATCGTAAAAACAAACGACAAAGCAGCAGCCATAAAAAGCAGAAAAAAAAGTCTACTACAGTTTTGCTTGGAGAGGTGCTTCCGGTAACTGTTGGAAGTGATGCTAATGGCGGCCTTCTCACCCACGATCTCCGACTCTTCACGTTTTCTCTCGTCTACCTCATTGCCTAAGCGGAAGATCTCTGCTCCTTCTCCCCAATGCCGCTCCTTTTCTCTTCCCAAGCCTTTTCCTCTTTCCAGGTTTTCATTTCATCCGCTTTATTTCTACTAACGCCATTTCTTCTCTGTTTGGTTCCCAAGAAATGATGCTTACCGCTACCCACATGATAGATATAACGCGTTCTTTACCAACTTATTTTCTTATTTTTCTTCGATTTTAAGCATGTTTGAAGTCCCAGCGATATAGGCCTATTCTAATTGACGAGCTGAATGCTCTAATATGTATTTGCAATTGAGATTCAATCAGTTCAAACAATATAGTCCTAGGCTAATGGCTTTCTGAGACTGTTGACCATTGTTTTCTTTCCCACCATAATATCAATTTAAACACTTAAGTGGTTCAATAGATGAAGGATCTGGGTAATTTTTGTGGGCTTGTCATTAAATAACCTGTCCTTTTATAATGCAGTTGGCTTTTCTGTTATTATATTTTAATAAAACGCTAAAGAGTTTCTCTTATTTTTTATGTATTTTAGATTAAATATGGGTTCTCGGTTGGAAAGAGGGAAGTCATTCACTATCTGTGCACAGGCTTCAGTATCAGGTTTGTTTTACATGTTGTAGTCTGCATTCATGTTTTTAGTAACAACTTTGGATTCATCTTCACATCTTTAGTCTTGAAGTCTGTTTCATTTTTTCTCTCCAGTACCTATCATTGATGTTTCTTCAATTGCTATAAGATAGTCATATAAGATGATCTTCTATGGAATGTATATGCTGTCTAACTTATGTAATTTATCTGTGTGTACATGTCAATGGTTATTGAATCTCTTACGTTCATTGATTTAGGAGCCAGGCTTTACTAAAAGCATCTAAATGTTAATCAGTACCAGAGGCATTATTTTATAGCTTTGACCTTTGGACGTCTGGTGTTTTTTTTACCTTGATCCACCTTTGTACTGCATATAGATTTACTATGTATAATTTCCTTTAGAGAGAGACCTGGAACTAATTTTGGTTACAAAACGTAAAAGAGTAAAAAGAAGATAAAAGAAAAAGAAGGAAATGACGATGGTTTTATTAGTTTTTAATTTAATTTTTGTAATATTTTTGCTTTATCAGCTCAATTTTGTCTCATCACTACCTTAATAATACATAAGCTGAACCTGTGGTTTGTATTTGACGCTGTATGCAATTTGTTTGATTCAACTCCAATAACATTGATACTGAGTTTCAGAAATAAAACTACATGGATTGACTTTATTATGTTCATTGATCTAGTGCAATGACTAGTTCGTCTCTTCAACCATTAGAAAATATCTACTGTGATAACTTTGTAATTAATGTTGACCTGATTTATATGTAGAAAATAGGGTTAGAGAAGTTTTCTACTCTCTCTTATTTCGATTTACAGAAAAATAAGTCTACTTATAGACTTTTACAAGGAGTTTTACATTGAGTAGATATCCCCTCTAGCCAGACTCTTATCCCTTACATGGATAGAGTTAGACTACAACTAAACTACTTAGTTAGGATCGACTTACAACTCTTCTAAACTACTTAGTTAGGATCGACTTACAACTCTTATTATTTACATATTAACCTACACTCCCCCTCAAACTGGTGTGTATATGTTATGTACACCCAGTTTGGATGACATTTCTTCAAAGCTCACTCTTGGAAGTGCTTTGGTGAAAATATCGGCTAGCTGGTTCTTAGTAGGAATATAGTGAAGCTTTACAACCCCGTTGTTGACCTTCTCATAGATGAAGTGTCTATCAATCTCAATGTGTTTGGTCTGTCATGTTGTCATTGGATTTCTAGCAATGCTCATTGCTGACTGTCTGTCACTATAAATTTCAAATTCTGCCTTTCCATCCAACTCTAACTCCATGAGAAGTTTCTTGATCCACATTCCTTCACATATCCCTAGAGCCAAGGCTCTAAATTCTGCTTCTGCACTACTCCTAGAAACCACAACTTGCTTCTTGCTTCTCCAGGTGACCAAATTCCCCCACAAAAATGTGCAATAGCCACTAACAGATCTTCTATCTGTCAGTTCTCCCTTTCGCCTTGAACTGTAGACCTTTATTGTCCTATCCCGATGTTTCTGAAAAATAGTCCAGATCCAGTGTAAATTTCAAGTACCTCGTAATTCTATTGATTGCATCCATGTGCTCTTCTCGAGGATCACTCATATGTTGACTAACTATGCTCACTGAGTATGCAATATCAGGCCTAGTAAGTGAGAGATAGATTAGTTTCCCAACTAGTCTTTGGTAGGATTCTTTATTCACTAGATTCCCCATTTCATCTTTACTGAACTTTAAACTTTGGTTCCATTGGGGTTTCAATTTGGTCTATTTCCAAGCATCCCAGTTTCTACAAGTAGATCTAGGATGTACTTTCTTTGGTTTATAACAATCCCCTCTTTCGATCTTGCTACTTCCATTCCTAAGAAGTATCTAAGGCTTCCCAAATCCTTAGTCTCGAACTCCTTTGCTAGAACAGTTTTCAACATCTCTATTTCTTCAGTATTATCCCATGTAATGATCATATCATCAACATAGACAATTAGAAGAGTCTTCTTACCATCTGGAGCAACCTTTCGAAACAATGTATGGTCTGCCTGACTTTGCTTGTACCCATTTTGAACCATAGCCTTAGCAAATCTGTCAAACCATGCTCTAGGGGATTGCTTTAATCCGTACAATGATTTGTTTAGTTTGCACACTTTGTCCTCTTCGTGGTCTTTTCCTCCAAACACGTGGAACCTCCATGTATACTTCTTCCTCAAGGCTTCCATTAAGGAAAGCATTTTTGATGTCCAATTGGTGCAACTTCCAATCCTTGTTAATAAATGCTGATAATAATAACACTGATGGTATTCAATTTAGCTATCTGGGCAAAGGTTTCTTGATAATTTACTCCATATGATTGAGTAAACCCTTTAGCCACTAGCCTTGCTTTGTACCTCTCAATGCTCCCATCCGAGTGATACTTGACTGTGAATACCCACTTGCACCCAATGAGCCTTTTCCCTTCTCGTAACTCGGTCAAACACCAAGTTTTATTCTTTTGTAGTGCTTTGACCTCTTCTTCAACAACCTTCCTCCACTCGGGACTTTCAACGCCTCTCTATTGTCTTAGGGATCTCCACACTATCAATGCTGGTTGTAAAGGCTTTGAAACCAGATAATAACTTCCCATAGGCAACAAATTTATTGATAGGATGAGCAAGACATTTCCTTACCCCTTTTCTAATAGCAATAGGAAAGTCATCTAAGTTCATGAGAGAATCTTGTGGAATAACATTACCTCCTGTCTCAATAGCATCGGACTCAAAACCGGTTCCTGGCAAGTGCTAGGTGACCAACATCTTGATTTGATTTCTTTTCCTCCTTGTATAGACGTTAAGTTGTTTCTCTGGTGGTTGTGGAGTCACTGAGTGTGATATAGTTTCGAGTGTTGGAGGAGGTGTTGTATAAGGACCGGAAGGTTTAGACTGTGGAGAAGGTGTATTGGACTGTGGAGAAGTTGTGTCTCTGGATTAGGGACAGTAGTTTCAATGATATCCAAGGCGTGCTCAGGAAGGATAGGCATAGGAATAATGGACTGTATGGGCTGAGATTCTTTAGGTCTCTCCCCTTGAATGTCAGGCCCTGCAAAGTAAGACTGATTTTCAAAAAAGGTAACATCAAAGGAGATATAGGTTTCCTATTAGTGCGACAGTAACATTTGTAACCCTTCTGACTCGAGGAGTAGCCTATAAACACACACTTTAATGACTTAGGATCCAGTTTACTACGATTGTTGCTGTGCGCATGAAGAAAAGATGTGCATCCAAAGACTCGAAGAGGAAGAGCTGAGGACAATGGTTTAAAGTGTGGAAAATGTTGAAACAGAACTTCAGTGGGTATTTTAAATCCTAGGGTCTTGCTAGGCATCCTATTGATAAGATAAGTTGCAGTTAGAAGAGCTTCCCCCCAAAGATATTTAGGTGCACTAGCTGAAAACAAAAGGGACCTAGTTACTTCCATTAGATGTCTATTCTTCCTCTCAGCCACTCCATTTTGTTGAGGGGTGTTGACACATGAGGTGAGATGAACAATTCCCTTTTCTCGAAAGAAACACCTAAGAGACTTGCTAAGATATTCACTCCCATTATCACTCCTGACCACTTTGATATTTCTATCGAACTGTGTTTTTATCATTTGATAAAAAGTTTTAAAAATTACTTCAACCTTAGATTTTTCTCTCATTAAATATGTCCAAGTGGTCCTAGAGAAATCATCAATAAAAGACACAAACCACCTAGACCCAGAAATATTTTGAACTTTAGAAGGGCCCCAAATATCACTGTGTATAATAGCAAATGGTGAAGTAGGTTTAAAAAGAGAAGAAACATATGGTTTTTTGGTATGTTTTGCCATTTGACACACTTCACAAGTAAAAGAAGAGGGATTTTTATTGATAAAGAGATTTGGGAACAACTTTGCAAGGTAATAAAAACTGGGGTGTCCTAGTCTAAGATGCCAGAGCATAATATTATCTGAACTTAAACTTGTAGAGGAAATCGATGTCCAAGGCAATCTGGGAATAGAGGAGTTCGGTAGGATATTCCATCAAGGATATATAAGCCATTAGATAGCCTAGCACGCCAATCACCATCTTCGAGCCCACGTGCTCTGAAAAATACAACCATCACCCCAAAATTAGCATTACAAAGTGAATATCCTTAATCAACTTACTCACCGATAATAAATTACAGGCTAATTTAGGAACATAAAGTACATCGAGATAATACTAGGTTTTTGCTTAATTCAATAGAACCACTTCCTTTCTTTGTTGAGAGGGAACCATCCGCTATCTTGATCGAGGAGGGAGATCTGTGATGGCTATACTTTCGAACAGGACTAATATTTCTGTCATATGGTCGAGGCACCGAATCTACTATCCAATGTAAGGTATTAATTGTTGCTAAACAGAAATTCTACCTTCGGATCTTTGTTAAGGCGAGTAGTATGAGTTTTAGCGATAGTTGGCTGAATATTTGTTGAAGTTACGCAATCTGCTTTTTGTGTACTAAAGTCTTTGGAAAAATGTTCGTAGATGCAACATTTGCTTCCTTTCAAACTGGATTTAGAAGGTTTCGGTCTCTTTGGTTTTCCATGTAGCTTCCAAAGATCGCTCCATCAAATGTCCAACTTTTTACGAGTGCTCACACCATGGTCTCCCCCTCCTTTGTTTATTCCGTGATTGGAGTTTGTAATGAGTGCCAAGCATCTGTCATTGCAGTTTGGTACCATCAAGGAGAGTCCGCTTTCTTCTCTCCTAATCTCGTAAAAGGCCTCCCGAACCAATGGTAGGGGTTTAGTAGCCAAAATTCTGCTCCTTGCCCCATCAAACTCACCATTAAGTCTAGAAAGAAATTGAAAGATTCTCCTCGATTTTTGATTTTACTATGGAAGTTAATATCATCAGGACACTTCCACTCATTTGCCTCATACAAATCAATTTGTTGCCAACACTTAGTGAGAACTCCAAAATATCTTGTACTACGGACAAATCTCCTTGTCCGAGATCTTTAATCGATTCTCAACCTCAAATAATTACGTGTATTATCCACTTTGGAGTATGTATCCTGGCCGCACTCCATATTTCTCGCTGCGATCTGGTAGAGCATGAAATTTTCCCCAACTTCGGGAACCATGGAATTAATTAGCCATGACATAATCATGTTGTTCTCACTCAACCAGATTAGAATAGGTGGATCAGATTCTTCCGGAATAGGCATTGAATCGAGAGATAGGAAGCTTTCCTTCTTCTGTAATATATAGCCTTACTTGATCGAGACCAAGGGAGATAGTTGTTTCCATTTAGTTTGTAGGATGTAATTGGAGAAAGAGATGAATATGAAATTTGGAACTCGGAGGGACGAGGATGATTTTGAGAACTAATTTACGATGCAGGGTTCTGAATGAGCCATTGAAAAGGAGGGTTTTTGACGAGAGAGAAAAAAAACTGTTGGATGGGTAGGATCTTCCTAATCTGATACCATGTAGAAAATAGGGTTAGAGAAGTTTTCTACTCTCTCTTATTTCGATTTACAGAAAAATAAGTCTACTTATAGACTTTTACAAGGAGTTTTACATCGAGTAGATATCCTCTCGGCTAGGACTCTTATCCCTTACATGGATAGAGTTAGACTACAACTAAACTACTTAGTTAGGATCGACTTACAACTCTTCTAAACTACTTAGTTAGGATCGACTTACAACTCTTATTATTTACATATTAACCTACATTATATGATTACATACATTACATATTAGCTTAATCAAATAGTTTGTAGGTTAATTGGTACTGGTCATTGACATTTAAAAGTTACATTTTTTGTTTTCTCTCATTTACAGATATCTCTGTAGAGAAATCGACGGATAAAGTAAATCTTCCCAAGGGAGACATGTGGGCTGTCCATAAGTTTGGGGGCACTTGTGTTGGGACCTCCCAGAGAATCAAGAATGTCGGGGATATAATTATTAGTGATGATTCAGAAAGAAAGTTGGTAGTGGTATCGGCCATGACTAAGGTGACAGATATGATGTATGGCCTTATCAACAAGGCACAATCAAGAGATGATTCCTACATCTCTGCATTGGATGCCGTCTTAGAAAAACATAATTCTACAGCACTTGATTTGCTTGAGGGAGATGATCTTGCTACCTTCTTATCTCAACTGCATGATGATGTTAATAACCTCAAAGCAATGCTTCGTGCAATATATATAGGTAGTAGAACATTCTCTTTCTGACCTCTGTTCACATCACTTATAGACCAAAACGAGTTGGGTGATTAGTTCATTTTTCTATGTTTGCTTGCTAATTTTGTTTAAGCGAGGATGGTGTAGTTAATGCGCTGAAAAATGTGTTTTTCATATGCTACATTAAATATATTGGAAATAAATCATCAAAAAACAAGGATAAATCAATTGTTACTTGTTTGTCTTTGTTCATAGGAGTTAAAAAAAGCCTCTAGTGGTTCTGATGGCTGCTCAATCTATTTTCGAACCGGCAGCAGTTTCAATTTTGAAATTTTACCGAGTGCCTTTGCAGTAGTAGTCATTGTAATTTTCTTTTCCTTCCCACCTCCTCCTGTCCCTCTTAACCAAGGACATAATGATTTTCTGGCATCCAATCTAAATGTTAACCTGTTCTTTACGAGTCAGTCAATTGCATTCAAAATGCCATATAGAACTTGTTTTCATTGTTATGGATTTTTTTCATTTCTTTCATGGGTTTTCCAACAAGTAATTAATTCATTGGTGAGTTTGGTAATAATAGGAAATGCTTTGTACTAATTGTTTATAACATTTTAAAACCTTAGAATCACCATATCTATTGAACAGGTAATTATGTAACTGATCTAGACTCTGACCTATGTCTCATCTTAAACATCATTATTTTGAAGTTCGTTATGGAAAAAATTTTATGTTCTTCAGGTTAAACTTGTTTTTCTGCCTCATGTCTGTTTCTTTCCATAAAATATGTGATCTCAAGATTTGAGTAATTTCTTGATAATTCACTTCATTTTCTTAGGTTCTATGTAGTGCATGACGTGCAAATGGGTGGTAGAAGAATCGGGTTCTAGTAGGTTTACTAATGATAGAGTTTTCAGCCCAGTCCAACAACAAGAAGTAAAAAAGACTAAAAACATTTTCAAAATTTATGCGGATTATGTGGCTGATATTTTCTATTCTGAGTCATTGTGTTGGAACAACTTTGATTACTCGAACCTTAATGCTGGATTTTTCCTTTATCTCTCTGTTAGTGTTTTGTTTATTTAGTTGTAACATGTTCCTGCCAATAATTATATGAATTTCACTTCAGGTATATGATTAGCAGAAAAACAATAATTTGTTTGGCATGGCTTTATTTTTAAATGGGTCAGCTACTTTTGCCACAAAGAGTTTCAGTTTTGGCTTTTCCTTCTGCTTTTATTGTTTCAACTGTATTTTATTCAGACACTAAGATTTGACATTTTGTTGACTGCTCAGCTCTAATAAATCTTATCAGCGTCACTGTTTCCAGGAGAGGAAGATGAAAAGAAACATATATTTTCTCTAATTGTTGTGATGCACTTATCAATTTGTTTTCCGTTTCACTGGCTAAATTCCTTATCTTAGTTAGTCAAATAATTGTGTTAAGTTCATTTTCAGGTCTTGAGCTCTAGAATCTAATTCTTGTCACTTTTATTGAAGTTTTCCATTACCATAGTTTGACCTCTTGATAGTCTTGTTAATTTTTATTCTGTTTTTCCTTTTATAGTATGACTAATACTTCTTCTAAAGGAGTATTCTTGTCATGTAAACTTACATGCTTTATCTTTTCATCCTTTTCAGCTGGTCATGTCACAGAATCTTTCTCAGATTTTGTTGTTGGACATGGGGAGTTATGGTCTGCTCAAATGTTATCTTATGTTGTTAGAAAGGTACGTGTTTCTACTTTTTTTTGGTTAATTATAACTTTTGGGGATATTATCTGATGACTTATGAAATGAATTTTGGTACAGAATGGACTAGATTGCAAATGGATGGATACAAGGGAGGTCCTTATTGTAAATCCCACTAGCTCTAACCAGGTCGATCCTGATTTCTTGGAATCTGAAAGAAAACTTGAAAAATGGTTTTCACAGAATCCATCTAAGATAATTATTGCTACTGGATTCATTGCCAGTACACCTCAGAATATTCCTACAACTTTAAAGAGGGATGGAAGTGACTTCTCTGCTGCAATAATGGGTGCTCTATTTAGGGCTCGCCAAGTTACAATATGGACGGATGTTGATGGTGTCTATAGTGCAGACCCCCGAAAAGGTAGGCTCTTGGCCCTTCGTGTGCATTTGGTCTCATTACCTCCCATCCTTTGGCATTGTTTATAGAGAATGGTTTTGAGCTTATTAGTTTTGAGTGTGAGTACAAGCTCTTTCTGTCGCAGGGGGTAATGTTATGGATTCTCTAATTAAGGTTTAGGTTTCTTCATTTTGATTTTATTTCTGTTATTTTTTTAGAATAGGTTTCCTATTTATGTTATAACATTGGTCCTTGTGTATGGAATAATAAATCCCAAGTAAAGGTATCTGGGGCTCTTTCTAAGGAGTCCTAAGGTTTCAATCTCCCTTTGATCTGTTGAATTGTCAATGACAATAGGTCGTTACAAGGATTGAGGTAAAGGGAAGATTTTTGACTTCGACTTCTCCGTCATTGCCCCATGACATGATCCTGTTAGTGTGTTCTCAACAATATGACATGAAGAAGAAAAAGAAAAGAAAGATTGAGAAAGAGCGAGACTTGTATACGTTTATTGCTGTATTTCGTCTTTGATACATGCATTTATATGAGAGTAAAAATGAAAATCAACAATAAACTTTAGTTTCTTCTACTCTTTGTTTAACAAAATGTTTAACTATTATTAACAGCTTTAACTGACATTAATGACTTATCTAACTAGTAACAGCAAACCCTACTCAGCCTTTATGTAACTGGCAGCAACCAACCTCCAAACCAGCATCCCTGCATCAGTTCCAGCTTAGCATTTCAGCCACTAACTTTTAACACGCATCAAATGAATTATTTAGAGGGAGAGATTTTATTTTTTTGATTTACTCAAGAAATGGATATTAGTTTCATTTTGATCTTTTTTTGTTTTAGTTTGCATAAAATATTGATTTAAAATTGATGGAAGATGCTAGCACATGTATGTTTTTCATCTAAAGTTTAATAAAATACTGATTTAGACTTGATGAATTAGTCTTGATGCGACCCTCCAATTAATGTTGTCAGGGGTTCCTTACAATTATTTTTCCCTTTAAAGATGATATAAATTGAAGTTTGACTCTAATGGTAAAGAACTATTTTTCTCTTGCAGTTAGTGAAGCTGTGATATTAAAGAAATTGTCTTATCAAGAGGCATGGGAAATGGTAGGCCTCATGGCTCATTTTTATACCTGATGAACTTTATAACTTTCTAGATATATTTTTAAGATAAATTGATGTAACCATGCAGTCATATTTTGGGGCTAATGTTCTGCATCCTCGTACCATTATACCTGTGATGCGATTTGATATTCCAATTGTAATAAGGAATATTTTCAATCTCTCTGCTCCTGGAACAACAATCTGCCGTTCTGCATGTGAAGATGCTGATGGTCAAAACCTAGAATCTCCAGTCAAGGGGTTTGCAACTATTGATAATTTGGCACTAGTAAATGTTGAGGGGTATGTTTTCCCGTATGGTTTTTTGCATGTATTTGGTCATGTTCTGCTTTATTATTTCACGTTTGTCATATTTATGCTGCACCTTTGAATTTATTTGATAGAACTGGTATGGCTGGTGTTCCTGGTACAGCTAGTGCCATTTTTAGTTCCGTGAAAGATGTGGGGGCTAATGTCATTATGATATCCCAGGTGCCTACATTCTCTTATTCCAGTTATTGCTATTCATGTTATGCATGGGATGCTTATTTCTCAGTATTGATGCAGGCTAGTAGTGAGCATTCTGTCTGTTTTGCTGTGCCCGAGAAGGAGGTAAAAGCAGTTGCTGATGCTTTGCAGTCTAGATTCCGCCAAGCTTTGGATGTTGGTCGTCTTTCACAGGTGCTTTTTTCAGTTTAAACTTACATATGGACATGGTTATCAGACAAGCATAACTCATAGTGGAAGTAGAGTAAATGCAATAAATATAAGATCTAGAGGGGAAATCAGACAACGGAAGCAACAAGGGAGAAACATGGGAGATTTTGATAGAAAGAGACCTAGCAGAAAAACTAGCAAGTCAATTGAGAGAAAATGAATGTTCAATATCATAATATCCCAAATATTAATCATCCAAAACCTAATTGAAACTAAAATAACATAGGTGTTTATAACTAAATTCAGAACTCTGATAAAAAGATGTAAATTACAAATAAACCCATACAATATAATATGAAATGAAGTCTTAGATAATTTAATCTCTGTACTAGCATATCTACATCCTCCATCTATAACAGACCATTGTTATTTTGGTTTGATTGAGTTCCCTTAATTTTATGAGAAGGCTGCTGGTTACTCTTTATTGTTTCCAGAAAACCCTGTGTTTCTATCTTCTGGGCCCTCCGTTCCTTGCATCAATAGAGATAAGATAGCTAAGAGATTAGCAATGCATATAGGTACAATTTTTTAAGCTTGAAATTTGTCTCATACAAGTCTGCATTCTCTTCTTACTGAAATACTTAATTATTGAAAGAAATAAGTAAAAATTGGTCAAGTCTCATTCTCACAAATATGGGAAACATAAACTCCTGTGTTAACTTCTTTCCTATTTTTTAGCACCTGTCCCTGTCACAAGCATGTTACGACCATTTCAAAAATCAGCTTAAAGTTTTCCTAAAACTTGTACTTCTGTGCAAACCATCATATCTAGGTTTTTCAATTTTTTGAATGGCTGTATAGGTTTTGGATTATTGATGTGATTTGGCTTTTGGCATTTATCTATGTCCTGGGGCTCTGGCCTTATAATTTGAGTCATGGAAACTAAAAATTGTACTAGTTCAAAACTCGCTTTGTAAGTTGAATTCAAAACATGCATAACAAACAGTGTAGTTGACATCTTGCTAATATTTCTACTATAAATTATCTTCATTTTTGCTGTTCTGGGCATTATCTAGTGTGTTGGTTGCAGTATCAGGCTTGATTAAACATGCTAACCTGTGTATCTACATTGTCCTCATGGTTAAATTCTGCTTACTGTTTCAACTCAAAATCTGTTCTTGGTGCTATATATATGTGTGTGTGTGGAAAAGGGTCGAGTGTTGTTTATTTTGGATTCAGTTACCTTTGTGCTACATTGGTGTGGTCCTATTTGTCTACTTTATTTTCTCAAATAAGCTGTCTTTCTCAGGTTGCAGTCATTCCTAACTGTAGCATATTAGCAGCAGTTGGCCAGAAAATGGCTAGCACTCCTGGAGTCAGTGCAACTCTTTTCAATGCTCTGGCAAAGGTAGAAAGTTCCATATAGATCCTTTCAGACAGATACTTTTCATTTTTATATGTTTATATAATTTCACAGTAGAACTTACTATTTCTTTTTTTCCCCACCTCATATCACAATACAGGCTAATATTAACATTCGTGCTATAGCTCAAGGTTGTTCTGAGTACAATATCACAGTAGTTCTTAAGCGTGAAGATTGTATAAGGGCTTTAAGAGCTGTGCATTCAAGGTTTTATCTTTCAAGGACAACCATAGCAATGGGGATCATTGGACCTGGATTGATTGGTGCGGCATTACTCGATCAGTTGAGGGATCAGGTGTAGTATCAGAAGTACTATTTTTTATTGTTTTTTCTTCTGTTGCTAACAAATATTTCTATTTGAACATGCAATAATTTTGTTTTGTTACTTCTTTTACTCTTCTATAAACACATTGCAGAGCTACGTCTAAAGATGCAGTAACATGTGCAAGTCATTTATTCTACTTGATAACTATATTATTTTACATTTTTATGTAGTGGTTGGTCTTTGTGTTAACCTTTTTGAATATTCTTGTGATTTATCAGTCATTTTGAAAAATAGGGATGTAATTGAGTTGAGTCGGTTGCAAGTTACTCAGCTGACTTGTCAGTTGCTATTACCTAAGTTGGCTTCTATCGGCATTGAGTAGCTGGCATATAAAGTCAGTCACGGGGTACGGGAAATGAAATGTAATCAAGCTTTAGTCAAGTTCAAGTAATTCCCAGGCCATTTCAATTTGGTTTGTTTAGACCCGTAGTGAAAGTAAACTACTATCATATACATCCATGAAAAAATTGGCATTCTTTGAACAGAACAATTCAATGTTTCGACCAAGGCATCTGTGGGTTTGCTCTGCCGGCAGCAGTATTGTCTAGGGATAAAATTTCGTTCATTTCTGATCTTATTGAACCTGAATGAATGGTTGATATTTTTTGCGCAGGCTGCAGTCCTCAAGGAAGAATTTAACATTGATCTGCGTGTTATGGGGATTACTGGCTCAAGGACAATGCTTTTAAGTGAAATGTAAGTTTTGAGCATTCATAGATATAGTTCTATTTTTAGATATGTTTTTAAAATGATATTTAGGAAGTAACCATCTTGTTCGCTCTTGTTACGAAACTAATTTTCAAAAATATTTAGAACTGTCATAATCATTGTATAAAGCTTTAGGGAAAACCTAAAATTAATCATTTAATTTTTACATATATGTGCTCTACTATTTAAAGTTTCCATTGCCTTACGGATTATATTAGTTTAATTAGTACATTTAACCTTTCATTCTTCTTGGCGCCCCCTTATCTTCAAATATTTTTTTAATAAAATTCTGTCATTTCCCCCCATTATTGTTATTGTAATTTAGATTCTTTCCACTGTGTCTCCACCATCGAACAGAACTCGCTGTTTTTACCTTCAATTTGACCGTTGGCACTTGTTGACATCTGTTTTTATACTTTAAAAGTGTTTGTTTTGTTGTATCTTTCTTTCGATTTCATGTTTTTCCATTCTGAATTATGTTCCTATGATTGACTCACCCATCTGTTGCTGTAGTGGTATTGACTTGTCAAGATGGAGAGAATTTCTGAAGCAGAAAGGACAAGTTGCTGATCTAGAAAAATTTACTCAACATGTGCATGGAAATCATTTTATTCCGAATACTGTTCTGGTAGATTGTACAGCAGACTCTAATGTTGCAAGCTGTTACCATGACTGGTTGTGTAAAGGGATTCATATGATCACTCCAAACAAGAAGGCCAATTCGGGACCGCTCGATAAGGTAATATCAATTTTAGTAATTTTGGCTATTATAACTTGTACAAGTTCAATCTTGAATTTTTTCGTTGTTATCTTTATTGATCAATAGCTGCATCTTCCTTTAATTCATTAATGGCTTATCCTCACTTTAAGGGTATTTGAATGATGTTTATGTGTTGGTATTTATATGTATATGTTGTACTAAAAATGATTAGTGATTTTGCTTGATGCAATTTGTTTTTGCCGAAACTTTCTTTCTGATTGCATCTCTGATTATTTCTCTAATTACATTTTGTATTACTGGACTTGTCTCTCTTCTTTGTTGATATGCTTTTTGTGTGAAACACAGTACCTAAAGTTGAGAGCTCTTCAGCGACAATCTTACACGCACTACTTCTATGAAGCAACTGTAGGAGCAGGTCTTCCAATTATTAGCACTTTACGAGGCCTCCTTGAAACCGGGGACAGAATATTGCGCATTGAGGGCATTTTCAGGTGAGTCATGTTTCATGTAATTTTTTTATCTCCTAATGTGCATTGTTTGACTTTGACATGCTTTATTTTACATGTAGTGGAACTTTGAGTTATATTTTCAACAACTTCATTGGTATTAGAACCTTTAGTGAGGTGGTGGCAGAGGCAAAAGAAGCAGGTTATACTGAACCTGATCCCAGGGATGATCTGTCTGGAACTGATGTTGCAAGAAAGGTAAGTGTTCAGTTTTTCTCTGCTCCTATAGTTATATATGTAATTAAGTTAATTCTGTATCATTTAGCTGCATGTTGGCAATGGCCAACTTTGTGATGTAGAGGTGGTAATTGGGAGGGTAGGGCTATATGGGGTCATGTAAAATTGGGGTTATTTTGGGGTTTCAACACTTTACATTTGGGTCACTTCACGTTCATTTAGGTTCAAATGGTTGACTTCAAAGTCAAATCAGGTTGGATTTGGTGGGTCATTCAGATCGTGTTTGATTTTGTCATCCCAAATTAAGTTATTTATGGTCACAAGTTAATTGGTGGGATGCAGTTTTGATTTTTCATACCGAGATAATTCAGAAAAAGAATCATTAGCTGGTATGAAATGATTGACAAATAATTAAATTGAAAGTCATGTACTACTTTTGGTTGGTTGATATTTCATCTTTATCACACACTAAATACTAATATATAGTTTACCATTTATTAACTAGATTCATCCTGAATTAAGGAATGCCGTTGTTAGTTAATTTCCTGAATGCTAGAATTCTTTCGAGAGTTTTCCCCTAGATAAATGCTACTTGAATATAGGTATAAAAAATTGTTTGGTATATATAAAATTAAAGTTACAGTTTGTGTACAAAAAATACATAATTATTGTAATATGAGAGTCGCAAAAGAGATTTTGTATTTTTATCTTTTAAAAATGATTGGTCAGTGTTATATTTATTGTTTTTCTTTATCAAATTAATATTTAAAAGAGAATTGAAATTATATTCAATTTATTTTTGGGTTTGTTGGATTTGAGTTCTTGACTTTATGTTATTAAATCAGCTTGGATCATGTTGGGATTAGATTAATTTTTTCCATTTCTAACTCCTGAGGTAGTTGTTCAGCAGAGAATCTTTCTATATCCTTTTTTGTTCATAGCATATTTCTAATTGATACTTGCAGCAGGATGTATAGTTTAGTAGGCTTCCTCAAACAATACAGAATTTAGCTTGTTTGGAATTTAGGCCTTAATTGATTCTAACCACTCTTTGATATTTCATTATCAGTTTTAGCATTGTATAAATCAACAGGCATTAATTGGAATTATACTTGCAGAATTTAACTTGTATATGACAATGGTACAAGCCTAGGTATTTATGTACCACCAGGGAAACCGATGAAACTATAAAGAAAATTCTTCTAAATCAGTCCTAAGAATCAAGGTTAAATTCATTCCTAAAATAAGGCTAGAGTAACCGTGATGGCTTGAACTGTCATTTCTTGCATATTTTAACTGCTCCTGGTTTATGCTCACTGCATTTAGATGAGATTGGGTTCATATGTTGATTTGCATCTTGTAGGTGATAATTCTTGCCAGAGAATCTGGCTTGAAGTTGGAACTTTCTGATATACCTGTTCAAACTCTGGTTCCAGAGTCACTAAGAGTAAGGGTTAATTTTTCCGTGTTACAGAGTTACTGCACTTGAAAAGGAAATGATTTTGTTTCCGTAAAAACATGCTACTTTCATTTGCCTTTGCAGGCTACTGCATCTGCTGAGGATTTTATGAAGCAATTACCTCAGTTTGACAAAGATATGGCTAAGGAGAGACAGGATGCTGAGGAATCAGGGGAGGTGAGTATTCAGTTTTCGTTTCTTGGTGTTCCCTATTTTGTACTTGTATAGTAACACTACGACAAACTTGTCAACTGTGCTTGTAAGGCCGATAAAACCCTTTTCAAAAAGCACTAGTAAGGGCATACTTTGAGATGTGCCTTAATGCAAGGTGACTAGGAATCTGTGATTTAAAAGAAAGGCGTTTGTTTTTGAAAGAATTTCTTTCTTCTTTGAGTCACGCAAAACCAGGGGCAAAAGTGAAGGACTGAAGGTAATGTGGCACAAAGGAATTGTTGGTCTATATATCTGTTCTCAGCTGAATTCCCACGGGCATATAATTTTATGTTTCAATGATCATTAGTTTTCTTAAAAATTGTTTCAAAATTTGTTCAAGGTTAATACATCTCTTATGCTGTTCATGTTTATTTACTAATTTTAGGAGTAGTAAAAAATGGTGCTAAGGAGATGAATGCGCATTAGAGAACCTTCCGAAGGTCATTCTCGTAGGAAATATACCTTTGCCCTCAAACTTCTGAAAAAGTTGATCATGAAAATTACCAGAGTTTTGTGGGTTAGGATTTGATAGGGTTTTCATTATTTAACATTCTCTTGCCCTTTTTTGGTTGTCTGTGTGTACTATACGTGCTGTTGAAATTTCTGTGTAGGTGATTTCAAAATCCATTTTGATTCGAATCATTCTTTGCAGGTCCTAAGATATGTTGGAGTGGTGGATGCCATTAATCAAAAGGGAGTTGTGGAGCTGCGAAGATACAGCAAAAGTCACCCATTTGCGCAGCTCTCGGGATCCGATAACATCATAGCTTTCACAACTACAAGGTACAAGGAGCAGCCATTGATAGTCCGAGGTCCAGGCGCTGGTGCCCAAGTAACAGCTGGTGGAGTATTCAGTGACATTTTGCGGCTTGCTTCATACCTCGGTGCCCCATCTTAGGGGACGTTGAATGCTCTGATTTAGCCTTAGGGCACCTTTTTTTTTTGTCTTTCCCGACTTAACTCATCCGTTTTACTGCTGCGTATGTTGTATCAGTGTTTAAACTCTTGAATTCACGGCTTTTGGACTGAAATAATGACCTATGATGCCACCCACCATGTTTATAAAGAATGGAGCAGGTCTTCTGGGTTATTTTGGAAATGGGTATGGATTTTAGTTGCATCGGGTTGAATATAAGATCCACCAAGGCCCAAAAGGGATTTGTACAGTGAAAAGTAAGCTTTAAGGTGGTGTTTTCTTTCTTTTTTTTTTTTTTTTTTTTATGAAAATCGCTTAACGAGGAAGATCAATATATATAGCCTTAGCCTCCTTAATCTCATGCGACCTCTCTCTTTTGGAACGGCTCTCAATAGTTTTGGATTGATTCATTTCTTCTTCCTTGCTCAACATTCTTTCTTGCAATGTGTTTGAACTGTACTGACAATGTCTTTTTGCGATGTAAGATATTTCCTTCTCATTTGAGGTTTGTTGGATCACCACAAGTTTTAGAGACAAATATAATAATAATAGCATTAATTTTATGCAACTTCAGTTAACGTCGTTGTTGACATAATGTTATTATTACTTATATAACACTTGAAGATCCATGGACATGAAAAACATTTGAGTTGAAGTAATGACACTTGAGAGGGAAAATTCATGCAAGTTTTAAGCAATGTGATTCATTGTTTTCGATGTCTAGACACGGGGCACGGCTGATTTTCCATTGGGGTGATTCATTCAAGTGGCGGTTGTTGTACTTGTATAAAATTAGTGACAACTCTCAGCTGATCTTTAAGGCTAGCTTGCAGCTCCTTGGGACAGAGTACCTCTAGTGGATCTTGCAAGAAACAAAGGAGAAAATGGTAACCACAAAGAAAAGGATAGTAATTAACAAAAAAGGATAAGAAAGAGGGGGGGGGGGGGGAGTAGTCAAAGATGGAAGTTCGTTTTCCAGTTCGCGTCTCACAAATCTCAAGCATAATTTGATAAAACGAAAGTGGATTTAGTTTTGGCAGATGCACGACTGCTAGGAATGTGCTCTACAAGTGGCACCTTGCAACATTAGCTTCTTTTTTTTTTTTTTTAATCTCCTATCCCTTCCAACTTATATTTCTCTTCTTAGAAATTCTTTTTGAGCAGAGCTTCATTTCTAACACTGTGTTACTAGGCCAGGCTTTTCTCTTCAAATGGGGAGTGAAATTGTTCAGGACAGATCTTGTTAACTTATCAAATATGATTTGGAAGCAGAGCCTAAAAGATAATAAGGGTTCACTAACATCAGTCACAATCCAAGGGGAAAGCTCAACCTAATTTCCACTTTTCCTAGTTCCCAGCTTCTTAAAAAGCAGGCACATTTATTTTCCTGACATCAGAATTATATTACAAGGCAAGGGAATTATTCTCGAGTGTAACAATATAACTCCTACAAATATGCATTCGGAGAAAACAAACAGCTAATGCAATAATGATCAAATTCTATTTCCTCAGCTTCCAGCTTATATGAGATATCCTTAGTTTTGTGCACCTTCGCACCTCATGTTCCTTGTGCCTAAAGGATTAGTGCCAGTCAGGAGACACTAACTAACTAAGCACAGTATCAGAAACAGATATTTAAATGAGAAGCTAGATTCACAACTTAAGTTTATAGTTAGTTTTTTAATCCTCCTAAATATAAAAAACCTAATTCCACATGAAGCTATTGGCTCAACCTTAAACATAAAATCCCTTTTGTGGTAGATACGTTCATAGCACTTCCCAATGCAACAAAAATCAAATTCTGTAGAATTGGTAAACCAAAGCAGGGGGTTGGGTTTTTGAAAAGGCTTGATTTATGATTTAGCTCATTTTTTCTTTTTGAACAAATTGTGGAACCGGTGGCATTCCTTCTGGTGCTTGGTCCTTTGATCCAATGTATTGCCAGAGTAGTAGATGATTCTCCTCAACCTTCTCTAGTTTCTGGAGAATGAGTTATTGCCGTTGGAAAATCTGGGCAAGTAATGCTAAGACATCAGCTGAAATCGTTTCTGGCATTGTTGCTTCAGGTTTTGCCCTGGGCATTCTGGCTGCAGTCGCCGGCTCAATA
This sequence comes from Hibiscus mutabilis, assembly GCA_019671005.1. Taxonomy (NCBI): domain Eukaryota; kingdom Viridiplantae; phylum Streptophyta; class Magnoliopsida; order Malvales; family Malvaceae; genus Hibiscus; species Hibiscus mutabilis. The sequence goes on from JAGYYJ010002248.1 coordinate 30,943, forward strand.
ACATTTCCCTTGCCTTTCTCCCTAGAAATTAATTGCTTCTATATTGTAGAAGTAATGACTCCCTTAGGTCTCTAGGTGTTATTGAAGTCTAACTTTGGCACATTATAGAGCATGCAAACTTTAGAGATTAAAGAAGGAAGAACTAAACTACCACTTTCTTTCTCTGCACACCTGTAGGTCTCGTCTATAATCAGATGTCCTACATTGATTTTCTCCCCATCATTATTGAATGCAACATCCCATCCTTCCTTCTGAAACGGTTTCGTTGTGCATTGTTGGCATTAGGTTGGGCTTTAGAAAATGGTTCCAACCTTTCGGCTATGGCTTCAGTGCCAATCGTTTCGCAGTCCTGTGGCCTTTGGATGAAACAATATATTTTGTGCCAAGTTCGCACAAGTCATTCAAAATCAGCTTCCTCTTGGCATCATCCAAGGATTCAAAAAAGGCTGAATGTTCTTCTCCTGTACCATCCAACTCGAACAAACCATTAATATATCCATCATCAAAACGAACACACGTACCTCTTATAAGAAGAAAAGGTGAATCCTTTGTAGTGAGATGGGCATAGAACTCGCGGACGATGGTGGAATCGACCTCTCTAGGTAGTTGGCAAAAGCTCTCCTATTTGTGCGTCTTGACAATGTCAACCACCTCTTGGGAGAACCCCAAATTAGGTTCGTTCTTGAATTCAAAAACCTTTTCATAACAGAAGATACCAGTAGCAAGTTCTCTTCATATTTCTTCTTGATTTCTTTATTGAAGAAAATCTTGAAAGGTGCGGTTGAAGAACCCATGAGAGAAAATTAGGAAAAGATAATGGTGATTGGAGAAAACGAAAAGTCTAAAGGAAAGCTTTGTTCTTGAAATTCTTACTGTGCGAGAGAAAAGTGAGAAAGTAAATATTCAACTATGGGGAAAATTGGAATTAAATAGAGGGAAGGAGAAACGGTTGAGGTTGTTTAATGGTGAGGTTAGTGGAAGTGATGATGGTTGTGGCAGTTATACTTGTTTAGGGAAGTGGGATGATAATGGGTTTTGGGTTTAAGTGAGGTGATGACATAGGAAAGAAAATGGATAAAAAAGGTTTAGGTTTAAAATTTCAAATTTTGGGGATTTTAACCTAGGCGACTTAAGGCTTTCTCGCCCAGCCAAAAATCTTTCTCCCTTGGGCCAAATCTAGCATAAGGTCCACGTGGTATTCAATGGGTTTCCCAAATATCAGCTTGTCCTAGCATACTGCCCTGGCAACTTTGCCTGGCAATTCCTCGTGTACTAACACTCACAAAAAAACCCTTTCAAATAGGAAAAAAATGAAAATTAAATGAATAAGCTGAAATATCACAAAAAATTTAACTAACCTAATTATGTACAACGTTCAAATAACGATGGCAAAATTACTCAATCTATGCCAAAAGAATGGTCTCCTTGGCATTACCTTGATTTCCTTCCCAATAGTTCTTTAATCTCTGACCATTTACCTTGAATGTGACTTTTGTTTTCAAATCCTTGATATCTACATCACCATGGGCATAGAGATGGACTACCTCAAATGGTTCTGACCATCTAGATTTGAGCTTTCCCAAGAATAGCTTGAGCCTTGAATTGAACAACAACACTATTTGCCCAACCTCAAAATCTATTAGCAAAACTTTGATGTCGTTCCATCTTTTTGTCTTCTCTTTATACAACTTGGCATTTCCATAGGCTTGAGCTCAAAATTCCTCTAACTCATTCAAATATAATAGTCTCTTCTCACCTGCAGCTCTCCATTCCATGTTCAGCTGCTTAGTTGCCCAATAAGCCTGATGCTCTAACTCAACTAGCAAGTGGCAAGATTTCCCAAATACGAGCATGTATGAGAAAGTTCCTAAAGGAGTTTTGAAGGCTGTTCTATATGCCCACAAGGAGTCATCTAGCCTCAAGGACCAGTCATTCCTTGTTAGGTTCACCGTCTTCTCTAAAATGTTCTTGATATGCTTGTTTGAGATCTTTGCCTGACCATTTGTTTGCGGATGGTAAGTAATGGTAATTTTTGCTGGATTTTGAACTTACACAAAGCTCTAGTGATTAAATTGCATTTAAAATGAGTACCCTCATCATGAAAAATGGCTTTGGTGGCACCGAATCTAGTAAAAACCTTGCAATAGCTTCAACCTTGACATCATTTGATGGAAGAGCAATAGCCTCAACCCACTTTGAGATATAGTCTACAACCAAAAATATGTATACATTACCAAAGGATGGAGGAAAAAGACCTATAAACTCTATCCCCTATACGTCAAACAACTCCACTAGCATGATGTTCTGTACTGGAAATTGATGCTTGCTGGAAATGTTTCCAGTACGCTTGCATCGATCACAAGCCTTGGAAAAATAATGAGCATCTTTGAACAGTGTGGGCCAGAAGAATCATGACTGTAGCACTTTATCCACTGTCTTTATCCCAGCAAAGTGCCCTCTGTATGGTGCTGCATGGCAAAGCTGGAGTATACTTTGCTCCTCCTCCTCTGGCATACAACGTCGAATAACTTGATCAACACAGTGCTTGAACAAGAACGACTCATCCCAATAATATTGCCGAACATCTCGTAGAAATCGCTTCCTGGCATTACTTGCCAAGTCCTGTGGCAATATTCTGCTAACCATGTAGTTGACTATGTCAGCATTCCATGGCATAGAATTTATTTCCAATAGTTTCTCAGCAGGAAAATCATCTCTTATAGCAGTAGGGTTGCCATCATTATGGTGGTGCTCTAATAGAGACAAATGATCATCTACCTGATTCTCACTCCCCTTGTTGTCTCGAATCTCTAGGTCAAACTCTTGCAACAAGCGTGTCCATCTGATCAGTCTGGACTTGGCATCCTTTTTTGCCAGAAGGTATTTCAATGCAGAATGGTCTGTGTACACCACCTCTTTGCTGCCCACCAAGTAAGGTCTGAATTTGTCAAAAGTAAAGACAACTACAAGGAACTCCTTCCCAGTTGTTGAATAGTTAATCTGGGCCCCACTCAATGTACAAATGACATAGTAAATGGTATGGAAAATTTTGCCACGCCTCTGTCCTAACACCTCCGATGGCATAGTCGCTGGCATCGCACATTAACTTGAATGGCTCATTTCAATCTGGTGCCATGACTATAGGGGCATTAATCAACCTGTCTTTTAGTTCCTGAAATGCTTTCAAACAAGATTCGTCAAATGAAAAAGTTGTATTCTATTCTAAAAGTAAGCATAAAAGTTTAGAAATTTTTGAGAAATCTTTAATGGAACGACGGTAAAAACCTGCATGTCCCAAGAAACTTCTAATACCTTTTACACTTGTAGGTGGTGGAAATTGTTTGATTACCTCAACTTTTGCTTTGTCAACTTCTAGTCCTCTCTTAGTCACTTTGTGTCCAAGAACTATGCCTTCTTTCACCATAAAGTGACATTTGTCCTAGTTCAAGACTAGGTTAGTGTCAATGCATCTTTGTAAAACAAGCTCCAAACCCTGAAGACATTCCTCTAATGTTTTTCCAAACACCAAGAAGTCATCCATGAACACTTCTATGTTGTTCTCTATCATGTCTAAAAAAATTGACATCGTGCAACACTAGGCGTTACACAATCCAAAGGGCATTCTTCTAAAAGCGAATGTACCATATGGACAAGTGAACATTATTTTCTCCTGATCTTCTAGGGCGATGGTAATCTGATTATAACCTGAATAGCTATCCAGGAAGCAATAAAATGTCTTACCTGTCAACCTGTCCAACATCTAATCGATGAAGGGCAGTTGAAAGTGGTCATTCCATGTGGCATTATTCAGCCTCATGTAATCCATACATATTCTCCATCCTGTTATGGTCCATGAAGGGATTAGTTCATTTTTATTATTTTGAACCACGGTCATTCCTCTCTTCTTCGGCACACACTGCACCGGGATGACCCACGAGCTATCAGAAATGAGATAAATTATCCTAGTATCCAAACATTTTATGACTTATTTCTTGACTACCTCTATAACACCCCTAACTCAGCTTAGGAGTAAGCCGAATTAAGAGGTGCTTCAAATAATCAATCATATAATCAAGGACGGACATTCCACCAAATAGAAGAGAAAAAGGTTACATTTATACACTTATTCAAATTTTAGTGATCACAGGACAATTAGTCAGGTTCTTTATTTAATAAACAAGTTACAATGAGACTCAAACAATTTACACATGATCTTCATGGTTACTCTTCTGTTATAGGCTTGTAAAAATATATACAATATAGAAAGACATGTGACTAAATAAATAAGGTAAAACTTTTGCTTTATAAAATTTACTTATAAAAGTTTGTTTTGTTTTTCTTTTCTTTTTGATCAAGCACAACTGACGAACATAAATAATTTACACAATTAATCCCCATCATATTGATCCTTGCTATTGTTTCACTAAATTATTTTTTAACTTTTAACACAAACTTGAATCAATGACTTAATGACCTTAATACAACTGAAATCCATACATCATTCACAAACTCAAGTCTAATAGCTAGACCTTAACATCTTCAAATAATCTCATTCATCGATCAAAGTATTCTAAGACTTTTTGTATGACTCCAGATTAAAACTAGCTATGCGATAGGCATATGATTGGTTATCACTAGATCATGTTAAGTGTGTACACAACCAATCTTATCCATCGAGTTATGAGATGAATTAAGAAAATAGCAATTCTAACCTCTTAATCTTTGAATTAGTAATGGGTTAAACCCATATTAAACATACACACAAATCACTTGCATTTATACCAAAGTCATTAATCATATCCTGCTCCTATTCTAGCATTTCAACTTAACATTTCTTAGCTTAGGAGAAAACTATTTGAACCTCTATACTACTTAGCTTAAACAAAAAACAACAAATCATACATCAACCAACCAATCGAAATAAGACACAAATCATTAAAAGGCCATTTATACATAACACTACATTTAGATTGCTTAATTACAAACATAACCATAAAGGTGATCAATGCAATATGCATACTTATGATCTATTGTGCCACCAACTAGGAGATCTAAAAGTAAAGCTTTGAAACATACTTGTGAATCCCTTGTGACCATGTCCAAGCTCAAGCCGTAATTGAAAGCATAATTGTCCTGAGATGAATCAAAAGAATAGAGTAAGTAAACACTTAGCGAGGTAGTTATTCGAACAAAACATAATTCAAGGATTACAAAGTAACTCTATTCTATCTATAGCCTTTATGGACTTAGGTAAGTTTTGATCTATCTCAAGGCAGCCCATCATACACAAAAAGGGCTCGAACTGAGTTCCTTCTAAAATCCAAACATGTATCAATATCACCAAATCAATAGTCACTTTTTTGTGGAAGATATTAAAGTAACCCTTCAGTTCAACTGATGAATTTAGGATTCTTCTTGGATAATAGATCCTATCAACCGGAAGACTTATCACCCGAGCTTTTAAATTATAGCATCTCAAGCACATGGTTACTTCCCATTAAGTTATTAATCATGCCGTGTCATATCATAACCAATTAGAACTTAATCGTCAAACATTTCATCACCTGAACGGTGTTACTTATCACTTAAGTTATCGAACTATACATAAGTAAACAACTACCACAAATCAATAGTTATCGACTAAAGCCTATCCAAATCTATACTGCTTATCACATAAATAACAACCATAGCATATCTAAGCATATACCACTTAATTCATAATTAAAACCTTAACATACCCAAACATGTACCACTTAGTACATTCATATCAATCATAGCATATCCAAACATGTAACACTAATTACATCCTTATCAAATTATTCTAATTGAGCTTCATGATTTCTCATGTAAAGTGATAATTATCATAGGATTAGTACTCGATTTAGGCTAAGGATATTGAGTAACCATTCATACATACATATAAAGCATTCGATCAATCTATAAATATTATAGGGTTCTAGTTGTTTAAAAATATAATTCTTGAAAAACTTATGAACACATAATTTACATGTGTATAATCAACCCTTTTTAATCAAGAAGGCTTATGTGCTTAAGTTGCAACAAAATAAGTCACCATCTATGAACAAACTTTCTATAATACAAGTTATTGTTTTTAATCCTCAATTAACCATATCTTACATGATATCCTTTTAACCTAGCTTCTCAAGTCATGTCTTACTTGTCTTTAGCTTATAATAAAGTTCCATTATCATATATTTGACGTAGCCTTGAGAATCGAATACAACCTAGGTACACGAATCCTATCCAACAAATATCGAACAAGGGTACATAAGAGTACCAAACAATTTATAATACTCAAAGGTATGACAAAATAGCCCCAAATATTTTCAAAGTATCCCCTGATTTTACAACATTAAATCTACCCATTTTTCTTTGTTATAAAAGTCCATACATATCCTTATTATCCCAAAACAGTCCTTGCTTCAAGATATACAATTTTATGTTTTAAACAGTCCAATTAAGTAACAGACAGTCCCGTAACTGCCCTAACGTTACAAAACAGTCCCTCCCCTGTCCCTTAGTTCAAAGCAGTCCATTCTTAGTTTCAAATCAGTTCTAAAATCAATGTTTACCTAGCATAAAAAAATTCTGTATAAACTAGTCCCAATAGTTCAATTAATTACCAAACAGTTTCCTTTATTTGTTTATCTACAATTTGTTCCAACAAATCGATATACTCATACACATTAAAATTTCCAGCTCGATTGAATCAATCTTCCATTAATTTAGTCATCTAAAATTTCCTATATTCAAAACAAAATCATGCAAGCATCATTTGATTCATTCGAACAAGTGCAAGTTGGCACTAAACCGATCAAACACTAGGCTATGCAAAGTTGATAACTTGGATCATAAAACAATTTACAAGAGTCCAACAAATCTAGTATCATCAAGTTCATAAGGTAAATTTTACTTATATTTTCAAATTGAACTCAACTTAAAGAAGGAACATAAATTCCTTACCCCGCTAACCCATGGAGTTTTAACAATGCCCGAACTTGATGCTCAACCCGTGCTTTCAAATTTTTCCCAGCTCCTAAATCCAACAATAGAGTTCGGTTGGTTTGGAGAAGAGAATGGCCAAGTTTCCTCTCCCTTTTTTGCCAAGACCGAGACCCAAAGATACATGTCATTGTCTTATCTTTCCATGTGCTCATACCCTTGGCTAATAATGCTTTAGCATGCAACCTTTCAATTGCATAAAACTTTCAATTTAGTCCTTAAAGAATTGTCACCTATTATTCCTTTTACTTTAATTTGATCCTAAAATGCTCATTTAATCCAATAACTTAAAAAAATTCAATCACAAATTGTAACACCCCCTACCCGGGCTAGTAGCAACCCGGTTCGGGAGCGTTACTTAGCAAGCAAGCAATGACAATACAAGATATGGCAATATACAAGAACAATACAATACAAGAATCAATTAAGAAATCACATACTAACTTAGCTAACAAGTAAGCTCTCATTTGTTTCCAAATCATCCAAGACATTCGAACTAGGCAATACAAACAACCAAGAACAAGCAATCAAGTCTCCCTACTTACTTATCAAACAAGTAGGCTTATATTTGATTTTAATCTTTCAATCTAACCAAACGAATAGGTTATTATCTTAATTCATTTCATGCTTACATTACAAGATACTACATTTTCAATACACTTTGCTTCATTTTATTCATCATTCGAATTTCCCTAAGGTAAACAACCTAATTCCATTTCATGTCTTTGTTTCTTAGACTTATACAAGTACACCTAACCCAAAATTTCTAACATGATTCTTGAACATTCAAATTACATGTACCTAGTTCCATTCGAGCCTATTTCCATACTTAACCATTCGGCCATCTACACAAACATACAACAAGGCATGTAACTAGTTCATTCAAGTCTTAATCCAATCCTTATGCATTCGACAAACAACTATACAAGCATACATAACACATACATCAAGGTATATTTACATACAAGCAACCCTTTAGGTCCAAGTCATTCGAATGGGAACAATCAACATGGTTCATCACATTCTACTTTTAAATTCAAACATACACATGAACATGACAAGGCTATCAAATTGTTTCATAGCAAATTAGATCAACATATGATCATTTCATTCCATTATCAAATGCGCAGCAAAACATCATCCATTACATGTTATCTAAGTTCATTACCTACTTGTTACTGGATACATAACATTGTAGGCCCATCAAACATTATTTACAAGCTTCAAGATGCATGTTCAAGCTAGCTATATACAATCTAGTGCCACCATTCTAGGAGATATACAAAACAAGTATGAAACCATACTTTAACTATGCTTGTGTGAGTTGCTTCTTGCTCAAGGTAATAGGCTTCAAGATCAAGCAACGATTGAATCCTTTATCCTATAGTTGGGAAGAATGAAACAAGAGTGATAAGTACAAGAATGTACTTAGTGAGGTAGTAACTAGTCTAACCATTTGTTATTTCAAGTTTTATGTGTCATTTAATCAAGTATAGACCTAGATAAGGCTTTCAAGCATTAGAGTAAATCTTAGCTAGGCTTTCAAGCATCAAGATTATCCTATCTAAGGATATCAAGCATTCGGCCAACAAGGTACAAGCAACAAGAATTCATACTTCATGAATCAAGCACACATGCTTGCAAAACAAGAAATCAAGGAGTCATGCTTTCAAGTCAAGTAGCATACAATTTCATGGCATTCAAGGCAAGTAACATATGATGTAGGATTGCTATTTCAATTGTTATTCATTAAACAACCCCCTTGGTACTTAGTTCGTATATGTAATCGAGTCTCCAACCAACTGTCGGCACAAGATGCACCGTAGTGCTGGTCAACCTTCCTACTATCGCCAAAGACCACATACGTACCCTCCGTCCGTCGCCAAATAAGGGCCTTAGCCCTGCACCATAGTCCACCTTTACACAATGAGCTCTAGACTCTAAAGCATGCCCTTCTACCTAGTCCAACTAGCTACCAAGGTTGTTCAATTTACCATTTATTCAAGTGTTTCAAGATCAAGATCATGTCAAGCAAGTTCATTTCATGTTAGGCCCTTAGGCCATTGAGCCATATCTCACATGTCAAGTAGTTTTCATGTTCCATTTCATCAAGATGAGATGTTATCTCAAGCATGTTCTTTAGCATTCAATCACAAGCATCATGCCACATACAAGCACCAATATATTATACAAACATGCTTAGCATTCGAAATAGACATATATTCAAAGTTAGGATCAAGTTTCATGTGTTTCTTTAGTCATCCTTCCCTTATTAGGTCAAGTTCATGATTAGATTCATTTAACATGTCAAGAATGTAACAAGAATACATTGGTTAGGACCTAGTCCTAACCTTAGAGGTAACTACACTCACAATACTCCAAGCTTAGCTAGTCTTGGATCCACACTCCTTTGTTCTTGGCTTTAGATTGTTCCAATCTTTCCTCTTCCACCAAGTTCAATCCTGGTTCTAACACATTGCAAGCAAACACATATCAAGACGAGCTCACAAAGTCATTCAATTCAAGACAAGATCATTAAATCAAGCAATGCTACAAGCATATAACATTCACATATTGGGCAGCATTCTCATGTAAATTTTCCATTACTTTTAACTACACTTTTCTACATTCTAGTTCATGTAAAACAAGGCATATTTCAAAGCCTAAAACTGTTTACAAGACAGTTTGCAAAATGCCACAAAACAGTGTGCATTTGCCTATGCAGCTGCTGCCAGGCAGCTTGCACTCTAGGCACTAAATCATGCATATCTTTCATTCCGTACGTCGGAATTTCAATTGGTTTACACCGTTGGAAAGCTAAATTTTTTTTATTATGATCATATAAGGCTTGAATTTTATTTCTTTGCCAATTAATACAGGTTTTAACTTAAAGACAGGGTAACTTGCTTTACTGGACAGTTTGCACTGTCCCTAGTGTTTCTTCTCTACATTTCAATATACACCCCAAAGTTCAGTTATGTTTTCTCCTAGTGAATTTAGACATACTAAGTTGTTGTCCATAAACATTTCAGCCTTAAATTCATTATACACAATTTATAGTGAATTTTTAAAGTTACTGCCCAGAACAGAGCATTCTGGGCAGATTACACTAGGTTGGATTTCTAGCTTCTTAACTCATTTTAGCAAGGTCCTAACATGGCAATTTCATTCATGTTCATGCTCATACATGTCTATGTCATCATAACTCACCTAGAAATGTTCTTAAAACAGGGCATAATCATGTTAAACCTAATTTAATCTATTTGATCACATTTTCACATCCAATTCATCAACTAGGCAGTCCATTACCTAATTTAACTAGTTCAATTAGGTGTAGTCATTTTTACAGCAACATATGTATTCAATTCAATCTTCATTTTACCTAGTAACATGCTCAAAACAGGGTTCTATGTTCATTTAACATGTTTACACAATTTCTCAATCAAAACAGTCCCTAATCAAGACTGTTTTCAATCATGTTCATATTCCTCAAATTTCCAGCAACTATACATATATCCTATATCAAATTGGTTACTAGAAATCAAGATTTCAAGTTTACATTGAAGCTAGCATGTTCCTAACACATATAGAAATCATTCAATTCAATTTATACAACAACAACATCATCAGTCACTCATTTCGAACAAGAGAGTAGCAAGAAGAAGAACTTACATTCACAATCATGCAACTACAATTCAAGCAACACAAGGACCATTCCAATACATGGTTAATTCTCGAGCAAAGTTTTGTTTTCTTTCTCTAGGTTGATTCGGTGCAAGGAGAAATGAAGAAGATGATAATGCTTGTTTAGATTACTCATCAAGCAGCCAACGTGTACTCCTCTCCAAATGACACCCTTCAATTCTCCTATTCAATTTAAATTCACCATGCAATTGCTCTAGTTTGCCTAATATTCAAAATGGTCCTTTTAATTTGGCACACTAACTTGTTGGCTATAACATTTTAGTCCTTTAGTTATTTGTTAGCCAATGTTCTTTCTTCTTTAATTTGATTAGCTCATGAATTCAATTAGCCTATAGTTTAGATAGTGGTAACATTACTAGGCCAATTTTAGGGTGTTACACAAATTAACTTAAGGTTCGATGTAGCATTCTACTAGGCCACTCTTTGGGGTGTTACAACCTCTTTCATGCTCGGGTTCAATATCCTCTGGGCCTCGATTGTTTTGCCATGATAATCTTTCCTAAATGATTTTATGCATACATATTGTGGGGCTTATCCCTTGAATATCAGCAAGGGTCCATCCTATGGCTTGCTTGTGATTGCCCAAAGTTTCTAGCAATCTCTCCTCTTGGGTTGTCGATCAAATCAACAACAATAATCACTTGCAAAGTTAAGTTGTCTCCCAAGTAGGCATATTGAGATGGCCTGGCAAAGTTTTCAGTTCCAGTTCTAGTGGCTCCACAATGGATGGTTTAAGTGTCTTGATTTCTCTACCAGCCAACTTAAGTGGTTCTAGTCTATCGAAATAACTCACAACCTCATTCAGCATAGTTGATTCCTCAAGTTCTTCTCTTGCCGTATCCTCATCATCTAATTCTCTGGCTTCATCGTCAGTGTCTTGGCAAAGTTGTGCCATGTCCACGTCAAAAATGGACTCCATGATCTCAACAGCTTGACATTCCTCAGGTCCATCTACACACTTAAGAGCTTGAAACACATTAAACATAACCTGTTGGTCATTCATACGCATAATAAGATCACCTTTATGAACATCAATTAAAGTCCTACCCGTGGCAAGGAAGGGTTTTCCCAAAATAATTGGGACATTAACATCAACCTCGCATTCTAAAACAATGAAATCAACATGAAATATAAATTTATCAACCCTTACCAGCAAATATTCAATCTTACCCTTGGGATGTGCAAAAGATAGAAATGCTAATTGAAGAGTTACAGTGGTAGGTCTTGCTTCAATGCCAAGTGTTCTGAAAACTGAAATTAGCATCAAATTGATGCTGGCTCCCAAGTCACATAATGCTTTGCCCATGAATCTATTGCTAATCATTCATGGAGTAGTAAAACTCACAAGATCCTTCAGTTTTGGTGGCAATCTGTTGGTGATCGTTGCACTACATCCTTTAGTAAGAGCGTCAGTCTCAAATTCACCCAAATTTATCTTTTTTGACAAGATGTCTTTCATGAATTTGACATAGTTGGACATTTGCTCGAGAGCTTCTACCAATGGTATGTTGATCTACAATTGTTTAAGAACTTCTAAGAAGCGCTTAAACTACTGGTCTTGCTTATGTTTCTAGAGTCTTTGCAGAAAAGGTAGTGGCAGATAAGCAAATACTGGCACAACTGGTTTTGCCAAAGTGGTGCTGGCATCGAATTGCTGTTTGGCATCAAATTGAGGTTTGGCATCATCAGCGCATGTCTCCTTGTTCTTTGTTTCTTTGGGTTTGTCCGCTGGCGTTAACTTCTCAGCTTGGCAATTAGTTGACTATTTGACAGACGTCTCAGTCTCGCATTGTTTGCCACTCCGAAGAGTTACTACTTTGCATTGTTCTCTACCTTTTTTCCGAGCATCCTCTATATCACTTGTCAAATTTCCCTAGGGTCTGTTATTGAATGCATTGGCAATCTACCCTAGCTGTACCTCCAAATTTTGCATAGATGCTGCTAAAGTCTGGATGGTTGCATCATTCCTCTCCATGTACTCTATTAAAGAATTCCCCTGGTTAGATCTTTGCCCTTGTTGGAAATTGTTTTGTGCTCTCTGTGACATTGTGTTGGGAGGCTCAATCGATCAATCGAGTAGCCAAGAGGGAGGGTGAATTGGTTCTTGCGTGATAGTGGTAGAAGTAATGAAAATTAAAAAATTTGGCACAATAATTTATAGTGGTTCAAGCTTCTAACCAAGCTCTACATCCACTACCTCAGCTTCTCACTAAGGATTTTCCCAAATTCACTATGAATTTCTTCCCTTTTTCTAGGCTCAAGAGGAAACCTTTACAACACAAGACTTAGACCTCAAAGTCTTGTTAAACCCTCTATTACATGAGAAATAAATAAGCAAACTAGGGAACCCTCACAAGGTGTATTGCTTGCACAATTAAGCTCACTCACCCAAAACCTAACACTTGAGCATATATGACAATTTACCTTAGAAGTGTGTTCTACAAAGAAAATTGACAATTAAGTACAAAACACTTTCTCTTAATCATAGAATGCTGGCTTGTTGTTTCTTGTTCTTCCATGGATGCTTGGAGGTATCTTTTAAACCCTCTAATGACTTCATGGCCGTTACTAGCCGTTTGGGGTTGTTAAGAGCTGTTGGAGACATAAATTCTAGTCATAAATGTAGCTGTGGGCACTTCAGTGTCGGTACGTGGGACCCGTATCGGTACCTGTCTTAAACAAAAAGAGCCGTTGGAGCATTTATTACATAAGTGTATCGGTACAGATACATGCGTATCGGTACAAACCCATTGGTATCGGTACGGCTGAGGACGTATCAGTACTGTTTTTGTTACTGGAATTTAGAAAACTTGGGGATGGAAAATCGTATCGGTATGCTTAACATCGTATCGATACGGGCACTATGAGTATTGGTACGAGTCAAACCGTATCGATACTCAAGGCCTACTTTTGACACTTTGGCTATTTAAAAACATTTAGAACATGTCAAAAATCCTTTGAAAGCATTTCAACCATATTTTTCAAGTTTATGGGCTTTACAAATTAGTTTAAGTCCAAAAACATTTTTTTATATCAAAATCAAATAGGTTTATCAATCTCCCCTTTTTGATATAACTAAATCACTTGAAAAATTGTTTTTGTGAAAACTCCCCCTTAGGAATTTTTTTACAAAAAGAGAATATTTTTGAAATTATTTAAAATTCCCCATTTTTTGAAATTGAATTTTTCAAACCTATCTCCCCTTTTTGTTATATCAAAAATAGTTTCATAACTAAGTTTGAAATCACATTAAGTTCAAAAACACAAATTGTTGGAAAAATTAGTATCAGTTGATATTTCCTATCAATTCCCGGTGTAGGATAACATTTGGAGAAAAAAATATCATGAAAATAATTTTAAAAATGGCTCCCCCTTACTCAAGCATCAAAGAGATTGTTAGTCCAAAAATTCAAGAGAAAAAATATTGAATTTCAAATAAATAAAGCAAATAAACCAATAAATTCATTTTAAACATGCCATTTATGAAATATGAATCATAAGCATACAAGGCATGACAAAAAGGAGACAAAATTGTCCCCTTTTGTCTACGCGTACCAGTACGATGAAAGCTGTATCGGTACGCTATGGGCGGTACCGATACTGGTACCAAAGGCACAAAAACTGGAGAAAATGCAGCAAAATCAACTTTAAAGACCTTACAACTTAATTAAAAGTTAATACAAAGGCTCTATAAAGTCTTAGATATGTGTTATGATCATTTTTACCACAAAATAACAACATGCTTCTCAAGATAACACATTTAAGCATACAAAAGCATGAATTTCACCAAATTCAACCAAACATTACAAGTTTAAGGCCAAAAACATAGATATGAACATACTAGGCTAAAACATGTAACTCATGCAATTTGAGACTCCCTAACTATATGCAATTATGCACACCATGGAGTCATTCAAACATGCTTAGATCAACATCAAAATTAGACATGGAAAGCATATGATCAAGGAAATTGCATGAAAATAAATTTTACCACTTGAACCGAAGTAGGATGTTAAGCCTTCCTTCTCCAAGTGTCCTTCGTCCTTTGTGTGTCAAGAGCTTCCATAATTCAACTTTGATCAATCATTGCTCAAGCACACTTACAAAAAGACAATCAAGTAATTTTTGGTATCCAAATTGCTTTGGATCCAATGATGTTAGTCCCAAACATTTTAGTCCCCTTAGGAATCCATTTTTCAATTTCATCATTTTTCTTTGAAACAATGAGTACTTTTGGGACAAAAATGTTTTTAACACATTTACCGTTCAAAAATATAGGGGAACTAGATTGTCTTTGTAAAAATTTGTTTTAACAAAATTTGATTTGGAGCTACCTCCAACTGCACATTTTTGAACATTTTTGTTAAACAAATTCTTTTTGAGGTCATCATTTCCCTTTGATGATCATCTTGAACTTTTAGAAACAAGTTTTGTAAATCCAAATTCTTTTTCTCAAAAGCTTCAAACCTTGCTTCAAGTTCAAGATTGGTTTTAGAAAGTAATTAATTTTCAATTTTTAATTTTGAAATCAACTTTTTGTTTTTAGAAAATGAAGCATTGAATTCTAAATCCAATTTGTCATAGGCTTCTTGTAACTCATCAAAAGTATAATAATTTAAACAAAATGTGTTAGAAGTTACCCTTGAATCTTCTTCGATGGCCATGAGACAAAGATGAGCTGCTTCATTTTCGGTAGAGTCCTCTTTATTACTCCATGTAGCCACAAATGCATTCTTCTTATGGCTTGATCCCTTCTTGTTTAACCGAGGGCAATCATACTTGGTATGCCCCAACTTCTTACACTCGAAGCATATGAAATCATTCATCTTCAACCTTGATTCACGTATTGATTCTTCTTTTTGGCACTTCATGAATCGGGCAAATTTCTTGAAGAGCTTGGCCATCTCTTCTTCTTCACTATCTTCTCTAGTTGAATCTTCTTCTTGGCTTGTGGAGGATTTGAGAGCAACCATATTCAAGTCTATGCCTTGCTCTATTATCTTCTTCTTCCCCATCTTCTTCTGTTCCTTCTTCTTCTCATCTTCTTTTCCTTTCTTCATGATTTTATGAGTAACAAGAGACCCCAAGAGAGAATCAAGCTTCAAGGTCTTGAGATTCTTGACTTCAATGATGGCAGTCTTCTTTGAGTCCCATGACTCGGGAAGAGAATAGATAAACTTTTGAACAAGTTTGCCTTCTAAAATGATTTCTACACAACCTTTAAGTCTATTGACAATGACGAAGAATCTATTGAACATCTTGGTGATGTCTTCATCTGGTTCCATTTTAAAGTTCTCATACTCAAGGTTGAGAAGACCAATCTTGGTCTCCTTTACTTCATTGGTTCCTTCATGAGTAACTTCAAGCTTGTCCCAAATCTCCTTGGCACTCTCACAAGAGGATACTTTGGCATATTCATCCGGGCCAAGTGCACAAAAGAGAATATGCAAGGCCTTTGCATTTAGCTCCATCTTCTTGCGATCATCCGCACTCTATTCTGCCTTGATTCTTTGAGGAATAAACGAGTCATCAAGGGCAATATCCCAAAGATGATAATCTTTGGCTCTTAAGAAGAACACCATCCTATTCTTCCAATAGGTGTAGTTAGCACTATCAAAGTAATGAGGCTTGTCGATGGATTGTGCCATGAACTCTGGCTGATGTAGAATGAATGAGCACCTCAAGGATCAACTATAGGATGTTAATCAGAAGTAGAGATGATGCTCTGATACTAATTGTTAGAAGGCTCAATTGATCAACCGAGTAGCCAAGAGGGAGGGTGAATTGGTTATTGCGTGATAGTGGTAGAAGTAATGAAAATAAAAAAATTTGGCACAATAATTTATAATGGTTCAAGCTTCTAACCAAGCTCTACATCCACTACCTTAGCCTCCCACTAAGGATTTTCCCAAATTCACTATGAATTTCTTCCCTTTTTCTAGGCTCAAGAGGAAACCTTTACAACACAAGACTTATACCCCAAAGTTTTGTTAAACCCTCTCTTACAAGAGAAATAAATAAGCAAACTAGAGAACCCTCACAAGGTGTATTACTTGCATAATTAAGCTCATTCACCCAAAACCTAACACTTGAGAATATATGACAATTTAGCTCACAAATGTGTTCTACAAAGAAAATTAACAATTAAGTACAAAAACACTTTCTTTTAATCGTAAAATGTTGGCTTATTGTTTCTTGTTCTTCCATGGAAGTTTGGAGGTGTCTTTTAAACCCTTTAATGACTTCATGGTCCTTACTAGCTGTTAGGGGTTGTTAAGAGCCATTGAAGACATAGATTCCAACCATAAATTTAGTTATGGGCACTTCGATATCGGTACACGGGACTCTTATCGATACATGCCTTAAACAAAAACAACCATTAGAACATTTATTACACATGGGTATCGGTACAAACCCATTGGAATCGGTACGACTAAGGCAATATTGATACAATTTTTGGCTGCTGGAATTTGGAAAACTTGGGGATAGAAAATTGCATCGGTACGCTTAACATCGTATTGATACGGGCACTATGGGTATCAGTATGGGTGAAACTGTATCGACACTCAAGGTCTATTTTTGACACTTTGGCTATTTAAAACATGTAAAAAACCCTTTGAAAGCATTTCAAACATATTTTTCAATTTTATGGACTTTGCAAATTAGTTTAAGTCCAAAAACATTTTTCTATAAGTTATATCAAAATCAAATAGGTTTATCACATTGTATTCTGGTTGAAACCTGGTGGTGCATTATTGTTCTAACGTTGGGCATTAAATTGGTTGCCTCTTTGATTTGCCCAAGAAATGTTGGGATGCTGCTTCCAACCTGCATTATAAGTATTAGAATGTGGGTTAACATTGTGATTAAAATTACCAACAAAATTTATTGAATCAGGGTTTAATGGGCATTCTTCCGCATGATGATCTTCTCTGCAGTTAGTGTAGAATGGTTCTAGTGCCTTCACATCTTGGACATCAATAGATTTTTGCATTGTCTTCACTATGTTAGTGAGATTGGAAATCTGAGCGTTGATTGAAGCTAATTCATCGAGCTCTAATTTTCCAACAATTTTTGTTCCAGTTCCCAGTCTGACAATAGGATATTGGAGATCATTGGTGGCAATCCTTTCAAGGATGTCAAATGCCTATGTGTAATTTTTTTCAAGTAACAAGCCATTTGCCGAAGCATCAACCACAATCCTAGCATGAGCATTGAGTCCGTTATAAAAGGTCTCCATCTGGGTACAAGTTGGAAATACATGCATGGGGCACCTCCTCAACATGTCTTTGAAATGCTCCTAGGCATCATACAAAGTTTCATCATCAGCCTGCTTAAAAGTAATGATTTCACTTTGCAGCTTGGCATTAAGTTTAGGTGGCTAGAATCTCAAAAGAAACTTTTGGCATAACTCTGCCCATGAAGTAACTGAACCAGGTGGGAAAGAACTTAGCCACATTTTTGCTCTATCTCTCAAGGAAAATGAGAAGAGTCTCAACTTCATCGTCTCTTCAGCTACACCAGGTTACTAAAATAGTTGGCAAACCTCCATGAATTGCTTAAAGTGTTGCATCGAGTCTCTAGTATGTGATCCATCAAATTTCCCTACATTCAAAAGATTTCGAATCATTGCTAGTTTAAGTTCAAAACTGACTGCATTTACCTCAAGACCAACTAGGCCTGGCATCAAATTGTCCATATTTGGTGCCAAGTGTTCTCTAATAGGTCTTTCTTCTGGATCTTCAACAGCAACAACAGGTGCTATTGGTATTTCATTATTATGTATTGGTGGATTCTCCTGGTTGTTTGGGACACCATCTACTCCACCTTATCCATTTAGAACCATTTCTCGAAGTTTCTTTTTTAATCTATGCAAGGTTCTTTCAATCTCTAGGTCGTATGGCCAATCTTCTTCCACGGTGTGGTTCCTAGTCATACACCAAGTAAAGAAAAGATAAGTAAAATAAACAATCACTAGAAAAATCAAAACAATAAACTCCGTTGCAATACTTGACAACGACACCAAAAACTCATCGACTGACTAACGCTTGACAAATAATTGATAGTTCAATGTAAATATGCTAGTAAAATAATACCAAGTATAGGTCTTTTAGCGTACAAGTATACACAATCATCAAGTAATACAACAGTAAGCTGAGTTAAATAGGAAAATAAGTTTGATTGAGAATTTGGCTTTTGGTTCTAAGAAAAATGACTAAGGAAAATATAAGAAAAGTTCAGGCAGATTGGCAAACAAATTTATTCAAATGGTGATGAGCGTTGGCAGGGGATGCTTGGATTTCACACTAGCTATGCTAACCTTTAAATAACTTGTAGCCTTAGTTTTATTGCCGAGCAGATTTTAAAGTGGCAACGCCTCTGTCGATGGCATTACCCTAAGCTAATTATGATTAACCAAAAAGGTGTTGACTGACTAACGCTTGGACAATAATTTATAGTTCAATGTAAATATACCACTAAAATAATGCCAAGTATAGGTCTTTTTGCGTGCAAGTATACATGGTCAACAAGTAATACATCAGCTAGCTGAGTATCGAATCCACATGGATTGTCCAAGAGTTAAATGCCAATGTTTTACTTGTGAAATGAAAAAATGAGTTTGATTTAGAATTTGGATTTTGGTTCTAAGAAAAATGACTAAGGAAAATATAAGAAAAGTTTAGGCAGATTGGCAAACAAATGTATTCAAATGGTGATAAACGTTGGCAGGGGATGCATGGATTTCACACTAGCTATGCCAGCCTTTAAATAACTTTTAGCCTTGGTTTTATTGCTGAGCAGATTTTAAAGTGACAATGCCTCTATCGTTGGCATTACCCTAAGCTAATTATGATTAACCCCTATATGTCTATAGTGAAGTTTCTCAATCATTAACTTGATGAAGTTTTAATCTTTTCTCCTAAGGGGTAGATTCACTCTTGAAGTAAGATCATCTACTTGAACATATTTTGTCAAAGTTTCTCACCTTAGTACCTTGGAAATTAATCATGATCTCCTAAGTTTGTTAAGATATCAAGACATAATGTGCATGTAATGCCAACTATCATATGACAAACAATCGAAGAAAATTAAGCACTAGCAAGATAGACAAAAATGCCTAAGCATTCAATTATTAAAAGCTGAAAAATAGCTGAGCATTTCATCGCAAAAACATGCCCATCCAACTTAAAGAATTTAGTTCATGGTTGGAGGGACCATTAACACCAAATCATTTTCAAATAACATCACCATAAAAATAGATCTAAAATAAAGAGAAATGGGCAAAGAAAGAGATCCGTCGATGCAACTCTTCAATGGATCCAGAGCTCTAGATCTTAGCTTGGTTGAACCACAGTCGCCTTCTTCATGGTGCAGTCTCTCCACTTTTGTCCTCTTTGCTTATCATCGGGCTTCGTTTAAATAGGCACACGTGAAAACCTAGATTGGGTTTGAATTCAAAAGTTGGTTATGCTCTTGAGGTAAGCGCTATCCACTTTATCCTTATATCTTCTCTTTTTGAATTTTTAGGGCTGACTGAATCTTTGACCAATGGCTAGTAGACCTAGCATCGTCATCCATCTTTTGCCAGTCAATTATGGCAATCTTCTTCCTAAATTGCCAACTCAACTTGGTATTTCACTTTTGATTTCCTGGTTCTGTGCTGCCAACTACTCCTGCTCTGCTCCTGACCTACCATGCATACCAAAGCAAAGAAATACACCTTTACTCTGGAAAAAGAATTGTTCCCTAACTCCTTAATGCGAATGCATGATTTTACTAACTAAATGTATAAATATATACCCAAAGTCAAGCAAAAGCATAACAATATATGTATGAAAAATAACAATATATGCATGAGTTAACAATGAGCATGTTGATGGGATATTGAAAGGGAATTCTAACCTTCATGTGGTGGAAGGGTGTAACGAGTGTTTGATCATAGAGAGTCCTTTGATCTTAGAGAGTCCTTTGTTGGTGATACCGCCCATAGGAACATGGAAGTGAAGTCTGTAATACATGTACTAGAAATTCTACTAGTCTAGAGTCAAATATGGATTCAATGGTGCAAATAGCATGTGATACTATTGAGAAGAAGGATTTTCTAGAAAGTGATTGCCATTTTGATATAAAAATTAGAACATAGAGTGTTTCAGCTGTTGCAAGTCAGAACATCAAATTGTCTTCTAACTGTAGTAACACAGATTGTAGGGAACTTGTTCCTATAGTAAAAGGAGTTGACTCATCTTCCTTGGACACAAGTGGCATATCAGATGAGTTATCTTCAAATTTACAATTTGATGTTGCCATTAGTGACAAGTCAATGGAGTGTGTTCTTTTGCCGCCTCGTAAGGATCTTCCTACTGCCACGGTTGCTGATTTTGATAAAAAAGAGTTTCAAGTATGTTGATTTTTGGCTGTGGAAATCAATATTTCTAATTTTGGGGTTTCATCTAAATGAAATGATCCCTAATTTGCTTACCAAAAGCAACAATTTTGAAGAATTTCTTTTACCGTTTTCTCTACTATAGGCATCTCCATTTGACCTTCAGTAACATGCATCAAAGCTAACTACTTTAGTTCTACTTCTGAAGTGCCTTTATTTTCTACTTTTATTCCTTCTCCCACTTGTTATGATAATAAAGGAAGAATTTGGTGCTTAGACCAACAAAGGCTAAGCTTCAAACAATCACTCTTTGTTGAATGTTGCTTCATCGAGGCCAGTGGTAGTGAGAATCAATCCATTTTCTTGTAATAAAATGATCTTTAGTACACCGGAGAGTGGCAAAGACTACAACATTCTTCAAGCAATTTTCAGCATTGACATGCTAATTCTCTTCATTGCAACAACTTGTGGAACTAAAGGGGCATTAACAATAATCGACAATCTAAGACAACTTAGTAAATCATTGGGTTATCTTACTCATAGCATATCCACCTTTATTTCCCTGGTGAACATATGGAATTTCCTTGGGCGAGTCTCATTAGGTTATATATCTGAATTGTTTGGTCTTAAACACTATTCCACAATGTATAATGTTGGATCAATTTCAAGTACTATTGGATCTTAGATTTTCAATGTGAGAATAGATGGTGGTTTGTATGACAAGGAAGCTTTGAAGCAAATGGAAACTTTGGGGCTTAAAAGGAGACCAAGACATGACCTAACCTACAACGGGGCAACATGTTATAGATTGGCCTTCATAATCATCAGCGCAACTACCTTTTTTGGAGCATTGTTTCATTGATTATGGTATTCCAGACGTAAGCATTTTACAGGGGTGATATCTACAAGAAATTTAAAGGCGGTGTTATTCCAATAGGATATGGTAGTGTTTTATTAAGAGAAATGGAAGATAAGGCAACCGCCACTACTCCAGATGAGAAGGGAGATCAATTCATGGATTTTTAATCAAGAATGGTGTGAAGTTGAATATAATAATAGATACAACTTTGGTTCTTTTGTATTATAACTGCCACAAAGTAGGATCAGCTTGTAGGATGTTTGACAAGATCACAAATAGGAATAGATTTTGCAGGAATACGATAATTTTGGGGCACCACATTCATAGGAATCAAGGAGAAAATCTGAAGCAACGTCTAACTTTGATTTTAGTTACTTTGTCAAACTCACTTATTGATTGATTCTCTAAAGCTCTTATACCACCATTGGTGCAGCTCTTACTTATGATGCAACAGCCAGGGCTATGTATGGTACTTATTCTCGCCTCAATTTCCTCGACGAGGATATAAATAATTACTTGGACAATGAACTTGAACATGAGAATGCTCCAGCATTTCACAAATGGTTACTGCAGTAGTTCGCATAGAAAGTGCATTAATGCAACCAACATCCAATCTAAGGGCAGTAAGCACTGACGAGTGCTTAAATGTTCTATTTTATATGCCCTTAATCCTTGTATTGTGCATGTTTTTGAGCTCATTTAGGTTGCATTCAGGTTAGGATGCTGGTGTATGTGCTTAAATTGTTATATATATTGGTGCTTTTCACGCGAACGTGGTGCTTTGTGGTGCATGTGCATGATGCTGATGGATGCTGGAGGATAGCTGGAATAGGGGAAGAGTAGATGGTATGATTGGACCTGACAATATATGAAGAGTTGGAGATGAATCTACCTTTGCCCACATGGACTTTCTCCTAGATACGTAACATTTAATGAAGCAAGAAACAATTGGCTTTCTTTAATGAAGCCATGCACTTTAGGGTACTAAAGCCCTTGTTTCACTGCCTATTAAATAAGACTTGGAGGCTACTCAAAGAAGAACCGATCGATAAAGAGCATAATTTAGATGGCAGTCCTAGTCCGAGCTTGTAGAGAACCACCAGGGTGAAGCTAGATGATTCTCCTCATCGAACAAAGCCATCGAGAGAGGCTGACAGAGAGAAGGCCTGCACCACAGCTGGATGCCACATAGAGAGTTTTGTTGAGGATGCTCGGCTTATTTGTTTTCCTTTGCTTGATAAACTGCCGTACTATACTTTTAATTATGGTTGCTTTACGCTCAAGCATGAGCTAAACATTTTAGTTGGGATTATTGCATCCTAGAATTATATGTTTTGATTATTTTAATTTTAATGTTTTAGTTACTTTTATCTTCATCTACTCTGTTCATGTGCTTAATGCGTAGTTAATTGTAAGAGCTATTCGAGAGAGGCCTGTTAACTATTGATCTGTGGCTTAATATTCGAGAGAGTTAAGTTATACAAACATGAGCAGTGGGGCTAAGCTGTTAACTTAGTTCTATTCTGGCTTAGACATAAGTATAGGGTTTTAATGACTAAAAGGGAGTTCTTAAACAAATAATAGAGTATTTAGGGTTAACACAGACGTGTATCACTGTTGCGCGTAATAAGTGCTTCGCAATTGGTGCAAGTGTACACGTCGCAAGTTATAGTATAGTATAGATATCTTCTCCACAGGGATTGGTGCTACTTCAGGAATCAAACTTTTCGCACTGAAAGTAAAAGCACAAGTAGGTGCTAGTAGGAGTTCTAATTAACAATAAAATAAAAGTGAAATTAAATAAAAAGAAAGATGTAATTAAATAAGAGAGAGTAAGTCGGGTTATCGTGAGTCGTGGTGTGATAATTGAATGGACCGTCGTGGTAATTGAGTGCTAGAGTAGCTTAATTGCTTCAACAATTGAATCCAGTCAAATTGCTGGGGCAATTCTGCAACAACCTGGGTATTTCTGTGACAACCTGGGCAATTCTGCAATTGCCTGGACAGGTCTGCGATTGCTTGGGCAAGTCTGCAATTGCCTAGGCAACTGGGAATGAAGCGATTTCCTGGGCAATTGGGTGACAACCTTCAAAGTTCGGCGAAGCGTTGTTCAATGATTTCTCGCTATCCCTAACTTGAAACACTGTAATTATGCATGCCTTAATAATACATCGCTGCGTGAACCAAGTGTAAAACCCCCTACCCCGGGCTAGTAGCAAACCGACTCGGGAGCGTTACTTAAGCAAGCAAGCAAGGACAAAGCAAGCAATACAAGAAATACAATACAAACAATACAAGAACAAGAAAGCAATCATATTTACTTAGAAAACAAGTAACCTCACATTTGATTTCAAATCATTATAGGTATTCGAACAAGACTAATTTGTTTCCTTTTTAAACTTACATTATAGGTTACTAAATTATCAATACAATTTACTTTAATTTTTATCCCTATCATTCGAATGAACTAAGACAACAACCTAATTCCATTTCATTTCTTTGTTCCTTAGACTATACATGTACATCTTAACCCAAATTGCTAACAGGTTCTTGATCATTCAATTTACATGTAACTAGTTCCATCAAGCCATACTCTATTCCTATGCATTCGGCAAGCATCATACTATCACAAAGGCAACACCTACATCAATCGAGTGGCAAGACAAGTAGGCATGGTTTATTTCATTTTGACTTTCGATCCAAGCAAGCTAGCATTGTCATTTCTAACCATTGGCAGCCACAAAACTAGGTATACATACATAAACATTCATGCTATTCATTCAATCATTCACATGTTCACTAAACAAAGTAATCGAATGGTTCAATGTAATTTAATTCAAACACTTAATCATTCCAATATATAATCAAATGCGTAGCAAATCCTTTCCATTACAAGATATTTTAAGTTCATTACATACTTGACAATAGGTTCATAACATAGTAGGCCCATCAAGAACAATATATACAAGTACCAAAATGCATGATCAAGCTAACTATATACATTCTAGTGCCACCAATCTAGGAGGTATACAAAACAATTATGAAACCATACTTAGGCAAAACTTGTGTGACTTGCTTCTAGCTCAAGGTAACATGCTTCAAGATCAAGCAACACTCATATCGTTTATCCTGTAGTTGGGAAGAATGAAAAATGAGAGTGATAAGTACAAGAATGTACTTAGTGAGGTAGTAACTAGTTCTAACCATTTGTTATGTCAAGCTTTGTGTCATTTAAACAAGAATGAACCTAGCTAGGGGTTTTAAGCATTAGATTGATCATAGCTAAGGCTTTCAAGCATTAAGATAATCCTAGCTAAGGATTTCATGCATTCGGCTAGTATATGGTACAAGAATCAAGAATTCATACTTCATGTTTTCATATTATGAATCAAGCATATCATGCTTACAAAAAAAGTAATCAAGTAAGTCATGCTTACACGACAAGTAACATACAATTCATGGCTTTCATGACAAGTCACATGTGTTTTAGGATTGTTAATACATTTATTATCATTTAAACAACCCCCTTGCTACTTAGTTTGTATAGGTAATCGAGTCTCCAACCAACTGTCGCCACAAGATGCACCATAGTGCTGGTCAACCCTCCTACTGTCACCAAAGACCACATACGTACCCTCCATCTATCGCCAAATAGGGGCCTTAGCCTTGGACCATAGTCCACCCTTACACAATGAGCTCTAGACTCCAAGGCATGCCCTTCTACCTAGTCCAACTAGCTACCAAGGTTGTTCGATTTACCATTTATTCAGGTGTTTCAAGATCAAGATCATGTCAAGCAAGTTCATTTCATAATAGGCCCTTAGGCCATTTGAGCCATAGCTCATATATCATGTAATGTCCATGTTTCATTTCATCAAGACGAGATTATATCTCAAGCAAGTCTTTAGCATTTGATCACATGCATCATTTCACATACAAGCACCAATGTACCATTTAAACATGCTTAGCATTCAAATAAAACATGTATTCAAGATGTGATCAATCTTCATGCATTACTAGTCATTCTTCCCTTATTAAGTCAAGTCCATGATTAGATTCATTTAACATTTCAAGAATGTAACAAATATGCATTGGTTAGGAGCTAGTCCTAACCCTAGAGGTAACTACACTCACAATACTCCAAGCTTAGCTAGTCTTGGATCCACACACCTTTGTTCTTGGCTTTAGGATGATCCACTCTATCCTCTTCCACCAAGTTTACTCCTAGTTCTATCACATTACAAGTACAAACATGTCAAAACAAGATCATATGATCATTCAATCAAGGCAAGGTTTCAAACACATAACATACACAAATCTGGCAGCATACTCATATACGTTCTCCATTACACTTAACTACACTTATCTATACTCTAGTTCAGGTAAAACAAGGCAGAATCAATGTCCTAAAACTGTTTACAAAATGCCACAAAACAGTGTGCAATTACCTATACTGCTGCTGCCAGGCAGCTTGGACTCTAGTCACTTAATCAAGCATAACTTTCATTCCGCACGTCATAATTTCAATTGGTTTACACCGTTGGAAAGATAAATTTTTTTCTTTATGACCATAAAAGGCTTGCATTTTATTTCGTTGCCAATTAATACAGTTTTTAACTTAAAGACAGGGCATTTTGCTTTACTGGGCAGTTTGCACTGTCTCTAGTATTTCTTCTCTACATTTCAGTATACAACCCAAAGTTCAGTTCTGTTTTCTCCTAATGAAATTAGACATACCAAGGTGTTGTCCATAAAAAAATTCAGCCTTAAATTCATTATACACAATTTATAGTGTTTTTCAAAGTTACTGCCCAGAATAGAGCATTCTGGGCAGATTACACTAGGTTGGATTTCTAGCTTCTTAACTCATTTTAGCAAGGTCCTAACATGGAAATTTCATTCATGTTAGGACCTTGCTTAATCTATTTGATCATATTACGAGCATTCTGGGCAGACATACCTAGCAATGTTCTTAAAACAGGGCATAATCATGTTGAACCTAGTTTAATCTATTTGATCATATTTACACATCCAATTCATCAACTAGGCAGTCCATTACCTAATTTAACTAGTTCAATTTGGTGTAGTCATTTTTCCAGCAACACATGTATTCAATTCAATCTTTTTTTTACCTAGCAACATGATCAAAACAGGGTTCTATGCTCATTTTACATGTTTACACAATTTCTCAATCAAAACAGTCCCTAATCAAGACTGTTTTCAATCATGTTCATATTCAATTCATCAATTAGGCAGTCCATTACCCAATTTGATCTATTTGATCATTCCAATTCACCTAGACATGTGCTTAAAAACATGGCATTATCATGTTGAACCCAATTTGATCTATTTGATCAACATTGCACATCCAATTCATCAATTAGGCAGTCCATTACCTAGTTTAACTAATCCAATTAGGTGTAGTCATTTTCTAGCAACATATCTACTCAATTCAATCTTCATTTCATCTAGATACATGATCAAAACAAGGTTCTATCTTCAATTGACATGTTTAAACACTTTCTCTATCAAAACAGTCCCTAATCAACGCTATTTTCAACCATGTACACATTTATCAAATTTCCAGCAACTATACATATTTCCTTTATCAAATTGGTTACTATAAATCACAATTTCAAGTTCAAATTGAAGCTAGCATGATCCTAACACACATAGCAATCATCCAATTCAATTCATACAACAAAGACATCATAATCTCAAGGTTCAAACAATCTATAACAAGTTGGAATCAAGCATTATACCTTCTCCAAGCTAAATTTAATCAAGGCTCAATCAAAAAGCTTGAATTTGAAGGTGTTGCATGAAATTTCTTCTCTCCCCTTTTCTCTCTCAAGCAATAGGCCAAGGTGATAGTTTTGGGGAGGAAGATGACAATATTTTTGTTATTCTCCCCCCTTGGCCGTGAGTCATGCCCCAATTTGGCACATGTTCTCTTCAAATGAGAACATGTGTCAAGGCCTTAATTTCTAATGAATTTTGCATGCAATCTTCATAGCTTTGTATGTTCACAATTTCATCCTTCCATTTATGCCTTCTAGTTTTATTTTCAATTCAATTTGGTTCTAATTTCTCTTATTTGATCTTAAGGATGGCCAATGTTCATTCTTCTTTAAATTGATTAGCTTATGAATTCAATTAGCCTATAGTTTAGATTGTGGTAACATTTCTAGGCCAATTTTAGGGTGTTACACGAAGGGTGGACAACAACCTATCTTGCGCTCCTTTTAGCTGTTGAAATTCGCAACCTATCCCTAAGTCAAATTAGTCTTCACCATCGATTGATTGAATAAAGAGCATGCTCATTCGTTTCTTGAATCTAACTCTCCCGATGTTAGATAAATGGATGAATTCATGAGATCCTCTCCCAATTCACTCGCAAAATTTAAGAACCAAGAATGAACAAACTTTAAAGTAAAATTGCAAACTCAATACCTAAACAAATCCAATCGTTTTCACAACCACAAAAACACAATAACCCAAGCCAAATAAGTTTAGTTCATGGCTGGCCCTAAACATGAATCTAATGGAAGCAAAAGAAAGAAGAAGAAATCGAAACAACCCCTAGGGTTTTCTCTCCCAATCGCACCTCTCAACCGAACTCCCCTCCAAGTAGGCGGCTAGGGATTCTTTATATAAGAGATGGTAGGTCAAAGTCATTCTTGAGGAGGAAATTAAGTTGGAATTAAATACAATAAAAGAAGTAGATCTCTTTTATTATATATTAATTCCTCCAAAACGTTTCCTAAAACTCTTGGAATTTAATCTCCCTTTGATCTCCAATAACTCCTCATAAATCTGAATTTAAATCTTCATTAAATGCTGCATGGAAATTCAAATCTTTGGGATTTATCTCTTTCTTTTCGTGCTTATCCCTAATGAGGTGGATTTGTCCCGACATGCTTCAGCAATCTGCTCAGCATGGCATGTAGAAGACAACTTCGATTGCGTTGGCAGACCCTCAAGTTTGGCATTTGGAAAACAACTTCAATTGCCTTGGCAGATCCTTCAGTTTCCTTCCTTAGTTGCCACGTCAATCTCCTAATTGCTTGGGCAATTAAATCTTGCACACACAAAAAAACACACCAGCAGTACCTTTTTCCACAAAATCAACTAAGTTATGAACTCAAACGTACTTTTGAACACTTAGCACACCCCCAAACTCAAACTATTGCTTGTCCTAAAGCAATGCAAATCTAATAGTTACCTGCCAAGACTTTAATCATCAAAGACATGCTTCAAACTTGAATTCAAACCTCAGAACCGTGGCACAAGTATGATCACCTTTTGAATTTTTCGGATGGCACAAAAATTTCCCGGAACCAAACTATAATGCTTGTGACAATGTGTGTGCGTAGTTGCGTACAAGTTGATTTTCAAGATTCTATGTGAACAATAGGCTTTTATCAATTTAATTACCGGGGTATTTATTTTTCTTTTTACTAGAGCCAATTTCGGGCACCTCTAGTAAAACAAGCGATTTCTTATTTTAATTAGTTATTTTTTTGTCGACTAGAGCCAATTTTGGGCACCTCTAGCGATATTTTTAATGTGCAACCACTAGAGCTAGTTTCGGGCACCTCTAGCAAGAAATTAACTTTTAATTTTAAATTTACCCAAATTTAAAGCAATCTAAGTTCACCAAGTTTCTTTTAATCAACAAGCCACAATAGTGTAATAAAAATTTCAGCATCATAGTAAAATTCTAAGTTCTTTTCATTCAATCCTAAAATTTAAAGGTTCTTTCAGTTAAGTGCAGTGGCAAAAATTCATCATTGGATATTCAACAAGTTCAAGCAATTAAATCCAATTAAAGGCATGGCAAGTAACATATGCAACCTATATGCTATTACTAATTATGAATGAACTAAACATGAAATTAACTAGAAACCAATACCCCCAAAACTCGAGAGAAGCATTGTCCTCAACGCATGCAAATAAAAATTAAAATGCAAATGAGTTAGTCGAAAAGGCCGTCACCTTGAATGATGTGTTTCCTTCATGCCAATTGCTTGTTTCGTTTGCCGATTCATGATGGTTGAATGCGTATGGATAGTGTTGCCTCTTGTGCGACAGTTGCTGTGGCATCCTCAATTGCCAAAGTAGGGTTCACCTGGCTAGGCATCAGGACTTGCCAAGGCATCGAGAATTGACGAGGCAACTTTGGTTGCCCTAGCAAGCTTCGTTGTTGGGGCTTTCTTTGGCACTTCTTGTTCCTTAGCTAGTGAGGAATTGTCTTGATGTTCTTGGCCATGGTGATTGTGGTTGTGGAATCAAAAACAAAGAAAAAATATGTGGAAAGATAAACATAAAAATAATAAAAATTAAAATAAAAACATACTTTTATCCTAAAAATAAATCCAAAAATAAAATAAGTCTAAAATTAAAAATAAAAATAAATAAGAAATACTAAAGGAGAGCATGGTTATGCATCTCCAAAAGTAACTACTTCCTTATCGCGCTCAACATGGTTGCCGACATAGTGCTTTAATTTTTGCCCGTCAACTTTGAACTCATGCCCGTCAATGGTGGACTTGATTATCACGACACCATGGGAGAAAGGTTTGACGACTTCAAAAGGCCCGGACCATCTCAATTTCAATTTTCCCAGAAAGAGTTTTAACCGAGAGTTGAAGAGAAGAACTAATTGCCCGGGCAGAAATTGCCGTGGTAATAGCTTCTTATCATACCAATGCTTTATTTTCTCCTTTTAGATTCTCGCATTATCGTAAGCTAAGGCACGAAATTCTTCGATCTCATTGAGGTCCAGCAGTCGCTTTTGTCCAGCTCTCTCCCAATCCATGTTGACAGTTTTGATCGCCCAATAAGCTTTATGTTCGATCTCCACCAGAAGGTGGCAAGTATTGGTGTAGAAAACTATGTAAGGTGTTGTAAAACCCTTTACCCGGGCTATTAGTAACCCGGTTCACGAGCGTTACATAACAAGCAAGCAAGGACATGGCAAGCAACACGAGAAATTCAATAACAAGCAAGCAACCATATCATACTTATCGTACGAGTAACTCATGTTAAATTTCAAATCATCTAAGTCATTCGAACTAGACACCAAACTAACTTCTTCATGTTTACATTATAGGTTACTACTTACATTTCAAATTACTTCATCTTATACCATATCATTCGAATGATTCCTAAGTATAACATGCTTCTATTCAATTCATTGAACCTTAGTTTGTATACATTTAAATATCTCAATTCTATACTTACTAAGCATGATTCTTGAGCTTCTAATTGCATGTAATTAGAATCCATTCAAGTCTTACACTATCCCTAAGAAATCGACAATCATCATATACCAACATTAGGCCATTCGGCCTTACCAAAACAAACACACAACAATACATTCATCATGGTTATTTCTTACAAGACATGAAGCATTCTAATGGTAGGTCATGCATCAAACAAGTACACATTACACTTATAATCAAGGCATGAACACACACAAGAGGATCCTATACTTTCCATGGCAATTCGAATGGAATCTAAGCAACATGGTTCATTACATTCTACTTTTAATTCAAACATACACATGAACATAACAAGGCTTTCAAATTGCTTCATAACAAACTAGATCAATAAATGATCATTCCATGAATTAACTCAATAGTTGCGCAACAAACATCACCCATTAAATGTAATTTAAGTTCATTACATACTTAACCATAGGTTCATAACATAGGTAAACCCATCAAGACATTATATACAAGCTTCAAAATACATGATCAAGCTATCTATATACATCTAGTGCCACCATTCTAGGAGATATACAAAACAAGTATGGAATCATACTTTAACTATGCTTGTGTGACTTGATTCTTGCTCAAGGTAACAGGCTTCAAGATCAATCAACGATTGAATCCTTTATCCTGTAGTTGGGAAGAATGAAAACGAGAGTGATAAGTACAAGAATGTACTTAGTGAGGTAGTAGCTAGTCTAACCATTTGTTATTTCAAGTTTTATGTGTCATTTATATCAAGTATAGACCTAGCTATGGTATTCAAGCATTAGAGTAAATCTTAGCTAGGCTTTAAGCGTTAGAGTGATCTTATCTAGGCTTTCAAGCATCAAGATTTTCCAATCTAAGGATATCAAGCATTCAGCCAACAAGGTACAAGCAACAAGAATTCATACTTCATGAATCAAGCACACATGCTTGCAAAACAAGAAATCAAGGAGTCATGCTTTCAAGTCAAGTAGTATACAATTTCAAGGCATTCAAGAAAAGTATCATGTGTTATGGGATTGTTATTACAATTGTTATTCATTAAACAACCCCTTGGTACTTAGTTTGTATAGGTAATCGAGTCTCCAACCAACTGTCGCCACAAGATGCACCGTAGTGTTGGTCAACCCTCCTACTGTCACCAAAGACCACATACGTACCCTCCGCTTGTCACCAAATAGGGGCCTTAACCCTGGATCGCAGTCCACCCTTACACAATAAGCTCTAGACTCTAAGGCATGCCCTTCTACCTAGTCCAACTAGCTACCAAGGTTGTTCGATTTACCATTTATTCAAGTGTTTTCAAGATCAAGTTCATGTCAAGCAAGTTCATTTCATGTTAGGCCCTTAGGCCATTGAGCCATAGCTCACATATCAAGTAGTTTCATGTTTCATTTCATCAAGATGAGATGATATCTCAAGCAAGTCTTTAACATTTGATCACATGTAACATGGCATATACAAGCATCTATATACTATACAATCATGTTTAGCATTCGGATTGATCATGTAAATCAAGATGTAATCTAGTTTCATGCATTACAAGTCATTCTTCCCTTATTAAGTCAAGTTCATGATTAGATTCATTTAACATTTCATGAATGTAACAAGAATACATTGGTTAGGACATAGTCCTAACCCTAGAGGTAACTACACTCACAATACTCCAAGCTTAGCTAGTATTGGATCCACACTCCTTTGTTCTTGGCTTTAGATTGTTCCAATCTTTCCTCTTCCACCAAGTTCAATCCTGGTTGTAACACATTACAAGCAACCACATATCAAGACAAGTTCACAAAGTCATTCAATTCAAGACAAGGTCATTAAATCAAGCAATGCTACAAGCATGTATCATTCACATATTGGGCAGCATGATCATGTACATTTTCCATTACTTTTAACTACACTTTTCTACATTCTAGTTCTTGTAAAACAAGGCATATTTCAAGGCCTAAAACTGTTTACAAGACAGTTTGCAAAATGCCACAAAATAGTGTGCATTTGCCTATGCAGCTGCTGCCAGGCAGCTTGCACTCTAGTCACTAAATCATGCATATCTTTCATTCCATACGTCGGAATTTCAATTGGTTTACACCGTTGGAAAGCTAACAAAATTATATTTATGACCATAAAAGGATTGCATTTTAGTTCATTTCCAATTAATACAGTTTTTAACTTAAAGATAGGGAATTTTGCTTTACTGGGCAGTTTGCACTGTCTCTAGTATTTCTTCTCTACATTTCAGTATACAACCCAAAGTTTAGTTCTGTTTTCTCCTAATGAAATTAGAAATACCAAGGTGTTGTCCATAAAAATTTCAGCCTTAAATTCATTATACACATTTTATAGTGATTTTCAAAGTTACTGCCCAGAACAGAGCATTCTGGGCAGATTACACTAGGTTGGATTTCTAGCTTCTTAACTCATTTTAGCAAGGTCCTAACATGGAAATTTCATTCATGTTAGGACCTTCCTTAATATATTTGATCATATTACGAGCATTCTGGGCAGACATACCTAGCAATGTTCTTAAAACAAGGCATAATCATGTTGAACCTAGTTTAATCTATTTGATCATATTTACACATCCAATTCATCAACTAGGAAGTCCATTACCTAATTTAACTAGTTCAATTTGGTGTAGTCATTTTTCCAGCAACACATGTATTCAATTCAATCTTTTTTTTACCTAGCAACATGATCAAAACAGGGTTCTATGCTCATTTAACATCTTTACAGAATTTCTCAATCAAAACAGTCCCTAATCAAGACTGTTTTCAATCATGTTCATATTCCTCAAATTTCCAGCAACTACATATACATTTCATTAGCAATCTAGTTACTAGCATTCAATTTCCAGGTTCTAATTGCAACTAGCATGACCCTAACACATATAGAAATCATTCAATTCAATTTATACAACAACATTATCAATCACTCATTTCGAACAAGAGAGTAGCAAGAAGAAGAACTTACATTCACAATCATGCAACTACAATTCAAGCAACACAAGGACCATTCAAATACATGGTAAATTCTTGAGCAAAGCTTTGTTTTCTTTCTCTAGCTTGATTCGGTGCAAGGAGAAATGAAGAAGATGATAATGCTTGTTTAGATTACTCATCAAGCAGCCAACGTGAACTCCTCTCCAAATGACACCTTTCAATTCTCCAATTCAATTTAAATTCACCATGCAATTGCTCTAGTTTGCCTAATATTCAAAATGGTCATTTTAATTTGGGACACTAACTTGTTGGCAATAACATTTTAGTCCTTTAGTTATTTGTTAGCCAATGTTCTTTCTTCTTTAATTTGATTAGCTCATGAATTCAATTAGCCAATAGTTTATATTGTGGTAACATTACTAGGCCAATTTTAGGGTGTTACAATTCTCCCCCCTTAAAATAAATTCATCCTCGAATTTACCTGAATCGAATAGGTGAGGATATTGCTTCATCATGACCTCTTCAGATTCCCGTGTTGCCTCTTCAACCTTGTGATTTCTCCATAAGACTTTGACAAGAGGAACATTCTTGTTTCGAAGTCTTCTGACTTCCTTGTCAAGTATCTGAATAGGCTCTTCTTCATAAGATAGATCAGGATTCAATTCCACATCTTCGGGTTCAAGAACATGAGATGGATCAGACCGTTATCTTCTGAGCATAGAGACATGGATGACATTGTAGATCTATCGAATTCACTAGGAAGTGCCAATCGATAAGCCACTAGACCAATCCTTTCAATGATTTCAAATGGTCCAATAAACCGAGGGCTGAGTTTTCCTTTTCTTCCAAACCGAAGGACTTTCTTCCAAGGAGAAACTTTGAGGAAGACCTTGTCTCCAACATTGAATTGGATGTCTCTCCTTTTCAAGTTAGTGTAAGCTTTTTGCATATCGAAAGCTGGCTTCAATCGATCATGTATGATCTTCACTTGTTCTTCGATTTCTCTAAGCAACTGAGGTCCCAATACTTTGTTTTCTCTCAATCCAGACAAACACAAGGGAGTTCTACATCTTTTCCCTTATAGAGCTTCGAAGGGAGTCATCTGAATAGATGTCTGATAGCTATTGTTGTAGGCAAAATCTACTAGGGGTAGAGATTTCTCCCAATTCTTTTCGAAGTCTATAACACAAGCATGTAGCATATCTTCGAGTACTTGAATGATTCTTTCAAATTGTCCATCTGATTGAGGATGAAAGGCTGTACTAAGATGCACTTTAGCTCCTAGAGCCTTATGTAAGGAATTCCAGAATCGAGAAGCAAATCTAGGATCACGATCAGAGATTATAGCTGTAGGTACACTATGTAATCGAATCACTTCACGGATGTATAGCTCGACTAAGGTTTCCAAGCTCATGTTCATTCGAACAGGGATGAAGTGAGTAGACTTTTTGAATCTATCAACAATCACCCGCACAACATCATTCTTTCTTGGAGTGGAATGAAGACCAGTAACGAAATCTATTGTAATCTGATCCCATTTCCACTGAGGGAATTCAATAGGCTGGAGCAATCCAGTAGGGACTTGATGCTTGGCTTTAACTCTCTGACAAGTTAGGCACTTCAATACGAAGTCTATGATAGCCGATTTCATACCCGACCACCAGTATAGTGGCTTAAGATCCTTGCGTTGATAGCCGATTTCATACCCGATTTCAACAGTACCTACGATAACATCGGGTACTTCTTTCTCTTTCCCACGAATGTGGTAGATTCAAGCAGGGGCTCAAGATTCTTGGTGTGTAGGTGCCGAATATTTGCCTCTACCCTTGTTTTGATTCCTAGACTGAGCTTGTCTCGGGCCCTTGTTTTGGTTAGATTGAGCTGAATTAACATTCACAGGAGTTTGAGTTGGAACCTTGTTAGGATTCTAAGGATAATTCTGGATATAATGATCGGAGGCTTCACATAAGAAACACAAGTTTTGTTGAGTTTTGCATTGCCCGGTGTGGTGCTTCTGACAGAACTTGCAAGTAGGATATTGAGTAGCTTTGCCAGAATTCTCCGTACTATCAACAGAGATGATCGGGGCTGAAGACTTGATTACCGTTTGAGGTTTCGGTATGTAGTTGCTCTTCTGAATAGGAGTGTAATTCGAATAGTGATCTTTAGAGTGTTTAGCTTTCTTTGACTGCCAATGAGGCTTGTCATCATTTCTGGATCGTTTGTCCTTCCAGGAGTTACCACTCTTGCGTTTCTCAGAGGCCTTCATCTTTGCCTCGGTTGCAATAACCCAGTTCACTAAATTCTGGAAGTCAGTGATACCCAGGGCAGTGAAAATAGGACTTAGTTCATCATTTAGTCCATCAATAAACATCAAACATTTATCAGCTTTGGTTTTGATGTATTCTGACCCGTACTTGCAATACTTGTAGAACTCACTCACGTATTGTTCAATGGGTCGGCCACCTTGCTTGAGGTACAAGAAATGTTTCTGGTGCTTGGCCAAGTACTGTTAACTGATATATTTCTTCCTGAATTCCTCGAGGAAGAATTTCCAAGTTACGACTTCAGCAGGAGTAGTGAGGGTAGCGGTTTCCCACCAGCTTAAAGATTCATCTGCCAACAAAGCTATAGCACATTCAAGCTTGTACTCATTGGGACAAGGTAATTGCTTAGTCAAGATTCGAGTAGTGGCCTCTAACCAGTACTCAGCTATTTCGGGGTTAGCTTCATCGGCGCCAGTGAAAGTATAGGCCTGATGTTGAGCCAACTTGTCAATCGGAGCTTGATTTGGCACAACAACAGGATAAACATAGGATGATTTTGTTTTAAAGCAGATACTAAATGATTGAACATCTCCTTCATACTTAGAAGACATTCTTGCTGCACAGGATTAATAGCAGGAGCTTCCTGTTGAGCAGCAACTTAGGCTCGGGTTTGAGCTTGTTGTTGTAGAGGATTCTGCTCCATCCTCACACTGTCTCCTTCATTCGAGGAGCCTATGGGACTTTCATTATCCTCACCAAGTCTTTTTTCATACATTCTATGTTCAAATAGAACAAATAGGGTTTGGTTTAATAAGCAAGACACAAGCTATTCAATACAAGTCTCCTAGGTGGCACAAGTATCCTATATGATGCATGATAGCCCGATTTAGTCCTGAAATTGACTAAACCTAAAGCTCTGATACCAATTAAAATGTAACACCCCTTACTCGGGCTAGTAGTAACCCGGTTCAGGAGCCTTACTTAACAAGCAAGCAAGGACATGGCAAGCAATACAAGAAATTCAATAACAAGCTAGCAACCATATCATACTTATTGTACGAGTAACTCATGTTAAATTTCAAATCATCTAAGTCATTCGAACTAGACACCAAACTTCCTTCTTCATGTTTACATTATAGGTTACTACTTACATTTCAAATTACTTCATCTTATACCATATCATTCGAATGATTCCTAAGTATAACATGCTTCTATTCAATTCATTGAACCTTAGTTTGTATACATTTAGACATCTCAATTCTATACTTACTATGTATGATTCTTGAGCTTCTAATTGCATGTAATTAGCTTCCATTCAAGTCTTACACTATCCCTAAGCAATTAGAAATCATCATATACGAACATTAGGCAATTCGACCTTACCAAAACAAACACACAACAATACATTCATCATGGTTATTTCTTACATGACATGAAGCATTCTAATGGTAGGTCATGCATTAAAATAAGCACACATTACACTTATAATCAAGGCATGAACACACACAAGAGGATCCTATACTTTCCATGGAAATTCGAATGGAACCTAAGCAACATGGTTCATCACATTCTACTTTTAATTCAAACATACACATGAACATAACAAGTCATTCAAATTGCTTCATAACAAACTAGATCAACAAATGATCATTCCATGAATTAACTCAATAGTTGCGTAGCAAACATCACATAATACAGGTAATTTAAGTTCATTACATACTTAACCATAGGTTCATAACATAGGTAAGCCCATCAAGACATTATATACAAGCTTCAAAATGCATGACAAGCTATCTATATAAATCTAGTGCCACCATTCTAGGAGATATACAAAACAAGTATGGAATCATACTTTAACTATGCTTGTGTGACTTGCTTCTTGCTCAAGGTAACATGCTTCAAGATCAAGCAACGATTGAATCCTTTATCCTGTAGTTGCGAAGAATGAAAATGAGAGTGATAAGTACAAGAATGTACTTAGTGAGGTAGTAACTAGTCTAACCATTTGTTATTTCAAGTTTTATGTGTCATTTAAATCAAGTATAGACCTAGCTAAGGCTTTCAAGCATTAGAGTAAATCTTAGCTAGGCTTTCAAGCATTAGAGTGATCTTAGCTAGGCTTTCAAGCATCAAGATTTTCCTATCTAAGGATATCAAGCATTCGGCCAACAAGGTACAAGCAACAAGAATTCATACTTCATGAATCAAGCACACATGCTTGCAAAACAAGAAATCAAGGAGTCATGCTTTCAAGTCAAGTAGCATAAAATTTCATAGCATTCAAGACAAGTATCATGTGTTATTGGATTGTTATTACAATTGTTATTCATTAAACAACCCCCTTGGTACTTAATTTGTATAGTTAATCGAGTCTCTAACCAACTGTCGCCACAAGATGAACCGTAGTGCTAGTCAACGCTCCTACTGTCACCAAAGACCACATACGTACCCTTCGTCTGTCGCCAGATAGGGGCCTTAGCCCTGGACCGCAGTCTACCCTTACACAATGAGCTCTAGACTCCAAGGCATGCCCTTCTACCTAGTCCAACTAGCTACCAAGGTTGTTCAATTTACCATTTATTCAAGTGTTTTCAAGATCAAGTTCATGTCAAGCAAGTTCATTTCATGTTAGGCCCTTAGGCCATTGAGCCATAGCTCACATGTCAAGTAGTTTCATGTTTCATTTAATCAAGATGATATGATATTTCAAGCAAGTCTTTAACATTTGATCACATGTAACATGACATATACAAGCATCAATATACTATACAATCATGTTTAGCATTCGGATTGATCATGTAAATCAATATGTGATCTAGTTTCATGCATTACAAGTCATTCTTCCCTTATTAAGTCAAGTTCATGATTAGATTCATTTAACATTTCATGAATGTAACAAGAATACATTGGTTAGGACCTAGCCCTAATCCTAGAGGTAACTACACTCACAATACTCCAAGCTTAGCTACTCTTGGATCCATACTCCTTTGTTCTTGTCTTTAGATTGTTCCAATATTTCCTCTTAGACCAAGTTCAATCTTAGTTCTAACACATTACAAGCAACTACATATCAAGACAAGTTCACAAAGTCATTCATTTCAAGACAAGGTCATTAAATCAAGCAATGCTACAAGCATATATCATTCACATATTGGGTAGCATGCTCATGTACATTTTCCATTACTTTTAACTACACTCTTTTACAATCTAGTTCTTGTAAAACAAGGCATATTTCAAGGCCTAAAACTGTTTACAAGACAGTTTGCAAAATGCCACAAAACAGTGTGCATTTGTCTATGCAGCTGCTGCCAGGCAGCTTGCACTCTAGTCACTAAATCATGCATATCTTTTCATTCCGTACGTCAGAATTTCAATTGGTTTACACCTTTGGAAAGATAACAAAATTGTATTTATGAACATATAAGGCTTGCATTTTAGTTCTTTTCCAATTAATACAGTTTTTAACTTAAAGACAGGGCATTTTGCTTTACTGGGCAGTTTGCACTGTCTCTAGTATTTCTTCTCTACATTTCAGTATACATCCCAGAGTTCAGTTCTGTTATCTCCTAATGAAATTAGACATACCAAGGTGTTGTCCATAAAAATTTCAGCCTTAAATTCATTATACACAATTTATAGTGATTTTCAAAGTTACTGCCCAGAACAGAGCATTCTGGGCAAATTACACTAGGTTGGATTTCTAGCTTCTTAACTCATTTTAGCAAGGTCCTAACATGGAAATTTCATTCATGTTAGGACCTTGCTTAATATATTTGATCATATTACGAGCATTCTGGGCAGACATACCTAGCAATGTTCTTAAAACAGGGCATAATCATGTTGAACCTAGTTTAATCTATTTGATCATATTTACACATCCAATTCATCAACTAGGCAGTCCATTACCTAATTTAACTAGTTCAATTTGGTGTAGTCATTTTTCCAGCAACACATGTATTCAATTCAATCTTTTTTTTACCTAGCAACATGATCAAAACAGGGTTCTATGCTCATTTAACATGTTTACACAATTTCTCAATCAAAACAGTCCCTAATCAAGACTGTTTTCAATCATGTTCATATTCCTCAAATTTCCAGCAACTACATATACATTTCATTAGCAATCTAGTTACTAGCATTCAATTTCCAGGTTCTAAGTGCAACTAGCATGACCCTAACACTTATAGAAATCATTCAATTCAATTTATACAACAACAACATTATCAATCACTCATTTCGAACAAGAGAGTAGCAAGAAGAAGAACTTACATTCACAATCATGCAACTACAATTCAAGCAACACAAGGACCATTCAAATACATGGTAAATTCTTGAGCAAAGCTTTGTTTTCTTTCTCTAGCTTGATTCGGTGCAAGGAGAAATGAAGAAGATGATAATGCTTGTTTAGATTACTCATCAAGCAGCCAACGTGATCTCATCTCCAAATGACACCTTTCAATTCTCCAAGTCAATTTAAATTCACCATGCAATTGCTCTAGTTTGCCTAATATTAAAAATGGTCATTTTAATTTGG
The DNA here is from genome assembly GCA_019671005.1 of Hibiscus mutabilis. Classification (NCBI taxonomy): domain Eukaryota; kingdom Viridiplantae; phylum Streptophyta; class Magnoliopsida; order Malvales; family Malvaceae; genus Hibiscus; species Hibiscus mutabilis. The sequence continues at coordinate 71,923 of JAGYYJ010002248.1, forward strand.
CACAATAACTTATTGGCTATAACATTTTAGTCCTTTAGTTATTTGTTAGCCAATGTTCTTTCTTCTTTAATTTGATTAGCTCATGAATTCAATTAGCCAATAGTTTATATTGTGGTAGCATTACTAGGCCAATTTTAGGGTGTTACAATTCTCCCCCCTTAGAATAAATTCATCCTCAAATTTACCTAAATCGAATAGGTGAGGATATTGCTTCTTCATGACCTCTTCAGATTCCCATGTTGGCTCTTCAACGTTGTGATTTCTCCACAAGACTTTGACAAGAGGAACATTCTTGTTTCGAAGTCTTCTGACTTCCTTGACAAGTATCTGAATATGCTCTTCTTCATAAGATAGATCAGGATTCAATTCCACATCTTCGGTTTCAAGAACATGAGAAGGATTAGACCGATATCTTCTGAGCATAGAGACATGGATGACATTGTAGATCTATCGAATTCACTAGGAAGTGCCAATCGATAAGCCACTGGACCAATCCTTTCAATGATTTCAAATGGTCTGATAAACCGAGGGCTGAGTTTTCCTTTTCTTCCAAACCGAAGGACTTTCTTCCAAGGAGAAACTTTGAGGAAGACCTTGTCTCCAACATTGTATTGGATGTCTCTCCTTTTCAAGTCAGTGTAAGCTTTCTGCCTATCGAAAGCTGGCTTCAATCGATCATGTATGATCTTCACTTGTTCTTCGGTTTCTCTAAGCAACTGAGGTCCCAATACTTTGTTTTCTCTCAATTCAGACCAGCACAAGGGAGTTCTACATGTTTTTCCTTATAGAGCTTCGAAGGGAGTCATCTGAATAGATGTCTGATAGCTATTGTTGTAGGCAAACTCTAATAGGGGTAGAGATTTCTCCCAATTCTTTTCGAAGTCTATAACACAAGCACGTAGCATATCTTCGAGTACTTGAATGATTCTTTCAAATTGTCCATCTGATTGAGGATGAAAGGCTGTACTAAGATGCACTTTAGCTCCTAGAGCCTTATGTAAGGAATTCCAAAATCTAGAAGCAAATCTAGGATCACGATCAGAGATTATAGCTGTAGGTACACTATGTAATCGAATCACTTCACGGATGTATAGCTCGGCTAAGGTTTCCAAGCTCATGTTCATTCGAACAGGGATGAAGTGAGTAGACTTTGTGAATCTATCAACAATCACCCATACAACATCATTCTTTCATGGAGTGGAAGGATGACCAGTAACAAAATCCATTGTAATTTGATCCCATTTCCACTGAGGGAATTCAATAGGTTGGAGCAATCCAGTAGGGACTTGATGCTTGGCTTTAACTCTCTGACAAGTTAGGCACTTCGATACGAAGTCTATGATAGCCGATTTCATACCCGACCACCAGTATAGTGGCTTAAGATCCTTGTACATCTTAACTGATCACGGGTGAATCGAGAACGAGCTTTGGTGAGCCTCTTGTAGCATTTCTTGCTTTAGTTCCTCATTGTTAGGAACCCATACTCTATCCTTGAACAGAGGAGTCCGTTCGACTTGCGGGAGATGTCAGAATTAGACTAAGAGTCTAGATTAGATACGATCTTCTGAAGATCTGAATCCGTTTGCTAGAGTTCTTTTAATTCTCGAGATCAAGCTAGATTTAACTTGAAGTTCAGACAAGAATTTTTGTCCTTTGGATAAACGGAAATAAGCGTTGATAGCCAAGGAAGCTACAAATGAAAGAACAAGATCATTAGGGCAAAATTTTCGAGTAGTTACTTGCAAAACAAGTAAGGTATTCGGATGGCTTACTTGTGATCCAAGTAAGTTCTAATTTGAATGAAAATATACTAGAATTTAGATTTAGAGGTTTACCCGAGTATGGTTTGCGACTAAGGGCATTAGCAACCACGTTTGCTTTCTCCGGATGGTAGTCGATAACCAAATCATAATCTTTAAGCAATTCTAGCCATCTTCTTTGTCTCAGATTCAAATCTTTCCGAGTCAGGAGATATTTGAGACTCTTGTGGTCTGTGAACATGTTACATTTCTCCCCGTACAAGTAATGTCTCCATAATTTGAGAGCAAACACGATAGCTGCCAATTCTAGATCGTGTGTTGGATAATTTGACTCGTGTGGTTTTAGTTGCCTTGAAACATAAGCTACCACTTTTCCATCTTGCATTAGGACATATCCTAGTCCTAAATGAGATGCATCACTATAAACAATGAATTCTTTGCCCGATTCTGGTTGGATAAGAACCAGAGCATGAGTCAGAGCTTGTTTAAGTTGATCGAAGCTTCGTTGTTGATTCTTCGACCAAACAAAAGGCATATCTTTGCGACTTAACTTAGTCAAGCTTGCAGCAATGGATGAGAATCCTTTGACAAATTGCTGATAATACCTGGCTAAACCAAGAAAGCTTTTGACCTCACCAACATTCTTTGGAGGTCTCCAATCCATGATGGATCTAATTTTGCTCGAGTCTACTTTAATTCCTTCTACCGAGATGACATGGCCAAGGAACGAGACTTCCGATAGCTAAATTCAACACTTAGAGTAGTTTGCGAATAATTAACGTTCTCGAAGAGTTTGCAATACAATTCGAAGGTGTTCAAAGTATTCTTTCTTATTCCGAGAATACACCAAGATGTCATTGATAAAGACGACCAGAAACTTGTCAAGATAGGGCTTGAATACACGGTTTATGAGATCCATGAAAGCAAATAGAGCATTCGTTAACCCGAATAGAATTACAAGGAATTCAATTTGGCCATATCGAGTATGAAAGGCTATTTTGGGTACATCTTCTTCTCTTACCCTCATTTGATAGTATCCCGATCGAAGATCGATCTTTGAGAATACCGAAGCATCATTGAGTTGATCGAAGAAATCTTCTATCCTTGGGGAGAGGATACCTATTCTTGATACCGATTCTTGATAGTAAGCTTGTTCAATTGTCTGTAGTCAATACAGAGTCTCATAGTCCCGTCTTTCTTTTTCACGAACAAGACTGGAGCACCCCATGTAGATGAGCTTGGCCGAATAAAGCCTTTATCTTGTAGCACTTGGAGTTGCTTCTTGAGTTCTTTCAATTTAACATGTGCCATTCGATAGGGTGTGATGGACACCGGAGTTGTTCCAGGTTGATCTTTAATCCCGAACTCTACTTCTCTGGTTGGAGGGAGACCAGGGAGTTCCTCGAGAAAAACATCAATAAATTCATACACAATTGGCATACTAGGTAAGCTGAATTCAAATTCATCTTGCATAGTCATTGCAGCAAAGATTGATGTCGGTTTTCTATCAATTAGGAGGATTGATTCTTTTCCTAAACCCCGAAGAAACAGTCTCCTATTTTAGCAATCTATTCAGGCTTCATGTTTGCTTAGCCAATCTAGCCCTAACACTAGATCGAATTCACAAGAAGGAAAGACATAAAGGTCCATAGGAAAAGGTACATTTTGAATGCTTATAGGACATTGCTTGCAAAAGAAGTTAATGGGCATATTTCCTCCTATAGGGTTCGAAACTACAAGGCTTGTCTTAACAACTTCGGGTTTTAGGTTTAACTTAGCAATCAAGGAAGAACATATAAAAGAGTGGGTAGATTCTGAATCAATCAAAGCATATGCAGGACTTGAATTTAATTCAACAGTACCTGCGATAACATCGGGTACTTCTTTCTCTTTCCCACGAATATGGTAGATTCCAACAGGGGCTCAAGATTCTTGGTGTGTAGGTGCCGAATATTTGCCTCTACCCTTGCTTTGATTCCTAGACTGAGCTTGTCTCGGGCCCTTGTTTTGGTTAGATTGAGCTGAATTAACATTTACAGGAGTTTGAGTTGGAACCTTGTTAGGATTCTGAGGATAATTCTGGATATAATGATCGGAGGCTCCACATAAGAAACACAAGTTTTGTTGAGTTCTGCATTGCCCGGTGTGATGCTTTTGACAGAACTTGCAAGTAGGATATTGAGTAGCTTTGCCAGAATTCTCCGTACTATCAACAAAGATGATCGAGGCTGAAGACTTGATTACTGTTTGAGGTTTTGGTATGTAGTTGCTCTTCTGAACATGAGTGTAATTCGAAGAGTGATCTTTAGAGTGTTTAGCTTTCTTTGACTGCCAATGAGGTTTGTCATCATTTCTGGATCGTTTGTCCTTCCAGGAGTTACCACTCTTGCCTTTCTCAGAGGCCTTCATCTTTTCCTCGGTTGCAATAACCCAGTTCACTAAATTTTGGAAGTCAGTGATACCCAGGGCAGTGAAAATAGGACTTAGTTCATCATTCAGTCCATCAATAAACATCCGACATTTATCAGCTTTGGTTTTGATGTATTCTGACCCGTACTTGCAATACTTGTAGAAGTCACTCACGTATTGTTCAATGGGTCAGCCACCTTGCTTGAGGTACAAGAAATGTTTCTGGTGCTTGGCCAAGTACTGTTCACTGATATATTTCTTCCTGAATTCCTCGAGGAAGTATTTCCAAGTTACGACTTCAGTAGGAGCAGTGAGGGTAGTGGTTCCCCACCAGCTTAAACCTTTATCTGCCAACAAAGCTATAGCACATTCAAGCTTGTACCAATCGGGACAAGGTAATTGCTTAGTCAAGATTCGAGTAGTGGCCTCTAACCAGTACTCAACTATTTCGGGGTTAGCTTCATCGGTGCCAGTGAAAGTATAGGCCTGATGTTAAGCCAACTTGTCAACCGGGGCTCGATTTGGCACAACAATAGGAGAAACAATTGGATGATTTTGTTTTAAAGCAGATACTCGATGATTGAACATCTCCTTCATACTTATAAGACATTCTTGCTGCACATGATTGATAGCATGAGCTTCCTGTTGAGCAGCAACTTAGGCTCAAGTTTGACCTTGTTGTTGTAGATGATTCTGCTCCATCCTCACACTGTCTCCTTCATTCGAGGAGCCTATGGGACTTTCATTATCCTCGCCAAGTCTTTTTTCATACATTCTATGTTCAAATAGAACAAATAGGGTTTGGTTTAATAAGCAAGACACAAACTATTCAATACAAGTCTCCTAGGTGGCACAAGTATCCTATATGATGCATGATAGCCCGGTTTAGTCCTAAAATTGACTAAACCTAAAACTCTGAGGATCCTAATGGTAGGTCATGCATCAAACAAGTACACATTACACTTATAATCAAGGCATGAACACACACAAGAGGATCCTCTACTTTCCATGGCAATTCGAATGGAACCTAAGCAACATGGTTCATCACATTCTACTTTTAATTCAAACATACACATGAACATAACAAGTCATTCAAATTGCTTCATAACAAACTAGATCAACAAATGATCATTCCATGAATTAACTCAATAGTTGCGTAGCAAACATCACATAATACATGTAATTTAAGTTCACTACATACTTAACCATAGGTTCATAACATAGGTAAGCCCATCAAGACATTATATACAAGCTTCAAAATGCATGATCAAGCTATCTATATAAATCTAGTGCCACCATTCTAGGAGATATACAAAACAAGTATGGAATCATACTTTAACTATGCTTGTGTGACTTGCTTCTTGCTCAAGGTAACATGCTTCAAGATCAAGCAACGATTGAATCCTTTATCCTGTAGTTGCGAAGAATGAAAATGAGAGTAATAAGTACAAGAATGTACTTAGTGAGGTAGTAACTAGTCTAACCATTTGTTATTTCAAGTTTTATGTGTCATTTAAATCAAGTATAGACCTAGCTAAGGCTTTCAAGCATTAGAGTAAATCTTAGCTAGGCTTTCAAGCATTAGAGTGATCTTAGCTAGGCTTTCAAGCATCAAGATTTTCCTATCTAAGGATATCAAGCATTCGGCCAACAAGGTACAAGCAACAAGAATTCATACTTCATGAATCAAGCACACATGCTTGCAAAACAAGAAATCAAGGAGTCATGCTTTCAAGTCAAGTAGCATAAAATTTCATGGCATTCAAGACAAGTATCATGTGTTATTGGATTGTTATTACAATTGTTATTCATTAAACAACCCCCTTGGTACTTAGTTTGTGTAGTTAATCGAGTCTCTAACCAACTGTCGCCACAAGATGCACCGTAGTGCTAGTCAACGCTCCTACTGTCGCCAAAGACCACATACGTACCCTTCATCTGTCGCCAAGGCATGCCCTTCTACCTAGTCCAACTAGCTACCAAGGTTGTTCAATTTACCATTTATTCAAGTGTTTTCAAGATCAAGTTCATGTCAAGCAAGTTCATTTCATGTTAGGCCCTTAGGCCATTGAGCCATAGCTCACATGTCAAGTAGTTTCATGTTTCATTTCATCAAGATGATATGATATTTCAAGCAAGGCTTTAACATTTGATCACATGTAACATGGCATATACAAGCATCAATATACTATACAATCATGTTTAGCATTCGGATTGATCATGTAAATCAAGATGTGATCTAGTTTCATGCATTACAAGTCATTTTTCCCTTATTAAGTCAAGTTCATGATTAGATTCATTTAACATTTCATGAATGTAACAAGAATACATTGGTTAGGACCTAGCCCTAACCCTAGAGTTAACTACACTCACAATACTCCAAGCTTAGCTAGTCTTGGATCTATACTCCTTTGTTCTTGTCTTTAGATTGTTCCAATCTTTCCTCTTCCACCAAGTTCAATCCTGGTTCTAACACATTACAAGAAACCACATATCAAGACAAGTTCACAAAGTCATTCATTTCAAGACAAGGTCATTAAATCAAGCAATGCTACAAGCATATATCATTCACATATTGGGCAGCATGCTCATGTACATTTTCCATTACTTTTAACTACACTCTTCTACATTCTAGTTCTTGTAAAACAAGGCATATTTCAAGGCCTAAAACTGTTTACAAGACAGTTTGCAAAATGCCACAAAACAGTTTTTAACTTACCAAGGCATATCTTTCATTCCGTACGTCAGAATTTCAATTGGTTTACACCTTTGGAAAGATAACAAAATTTTATTTATGACCATATAAGGCTTGCATTTTAGTTATTTTCCAATTAATACAGTTTTTAACTTAAAGACAGAGCATTTTGCTTTACTGGGCAGTTTGCACTGTCTCTAGTATTTCTTCTCTAAATTTCAGTATACAACCCAGAGTTCAGTTCTGTTTTCTCCTAATGAATTTAAACATACCAAGGTGTTGTCCATAAAAATTTTAGTCTTAATTTCATTATACACAATTTATAGTAATTTTTCAAAGTTACTGCCCAGAACAGAGTATTCTGGGCAGATTACACTAGGTTGAATTTCTAGCTTCTTAACTCATTTTAGCAAGGTCCTAACATGTCAATTTCATTCATGTTCATGTTCATGTTCATGTTTATACATGTCTAGGTCATCATAATTCACCTAGAAATGTTCTTAAACAGGGCATAATCATGTTGAACCTAGTTTAATCTATTTGATCATATTTACAAATCCAATTCATCAACTAGGCAGTCCATTACCTATTTTAACTAGTTCAATTAGGTGTAGTCATTTTTCCAGCAACACATGTATTCAATTCAATCTTCTTTTTACCTAGAAACATGATCAAAATAGGGTTCTATGTTCATTTAACATCTTTACAGAATTTCTCAATCAAAACAGTCCCTAATCAAGACTATTTTCAATCATGTTCATATTCCTCAAATTTCCAGCAACTACATATACATTTCATTAGCAATCTAGTTACTAGCATTCAATCTCCAGGTTCTAATTGCAACTAGCATGACCCTAATACATATAGAAATCATTCAATTCAATTTATACAACAACAACATCATCAATCACTCATTTCGAACAAGAGAGTAGCAAGAAGAAGAACTTACATTCACAATCATGCAACTACAATTCAAGCAACACAAGGACCATTCAAATACATGGTAAATTCTTGAGCAAAGCTTTGTTTTCTTTCTCTAGCTTGATTCGGTGCAAGGAGAAATAAAGAAGATGATAATGCTTGTTTAGATTACTCATCAAGCAGCCAACGTGAACTCCTCTCCAAATGACACATTTCAATTCTCCAATTCAATTTAAATTCACCATGCAATTGCTCTAGTTTGCCTAATATTCAAAATGGTCATTTTAATTTGGCACACTAACTTGTTGGCTATAACATTTTAGTCCTTTAGTTATTTGTTAGCCAATGTTCTTTGTTCTTTAATTTGATTAGCTCATGAATTTAATTAGCCTATAGTTTATATTGTGGTAACATTACTAGGCCAATTTTAGGGTGTTATAGGCGTCATGCTTAAAGGCGTCTTGAATGTTGTTCGATATGCCCATAGTGCTTCATCAATTCTTTCAGACCAATCCTTTCGAGAAGGATTGACAACTTTTTCAAGAACTACCTTCAACTCACAATTGGAAATTTTGGCTTGCCCGTTTGTCTGTGGATGATATGCCGAGGCAATTTTGTGTGTCACTCCAAATCGCTCTAGCATTTTGGCAATTAGCCTATTGTTGAAGTGGGTGCCTCCATCGCTGATAATTTCCCTTGGTGTTCCAAATCGTGTGAATATATTTTTCTGCAAGAATTTCTGCATAGTCTTGGAAACGTTGCTGGGAACTGCAGCTGCTTCTACCCATTTAGACATGTAGTCCACGGCAAGTAGGATGTATACATTGCCGAACTAGGATGGGAAGGGCCCATGAAATCGATCCTCACACGTCAAACAACTCGACCTCAAGGATATTTTGTAGTGGCATCTTGTGTCGGCGTGAAATATTCCCTGTTCGCTGATAACAATCACACCTCTTATAGAATTCTTGAGCATCTTTGTAAAGAGTGGGACAATACAAGCCAGATTGTAAGACTTTTGCCGCGGTGCGAATGCCTCCAAAATGACCTCCATAGGGTGATGAATGGTATAGTCAGAGCATATTTTGCTACTTTTCCTCGGGGATGCATCGCCTAATAACCTGGTCTGCACATTGTTTAAATAAAAGAGGCTCGTCCCAATAATAATGCTTAGCATCATGTCGGAACCGCTTCTTTCCCTGGTGAGTAAGATCATGAGGTAAAATGTCACTAACAAGGAAATTCACTAAGTCTGCATACCATGGAATTGCCAAGGCAATTGCTACTGCTGTTGCCACGGGTATTGTCAAGGTAGTCCCTACTGCGGTTGCCTGGGCATCGATAGTTGGGGTTGCCTGGGCGATTAACAACTGCTCGTCTAGGAATGCATCATAGATTTCCATGTTTGTGTCATCGTCTTTTCCTCGTTGGAGGCGTGACAAATGGTCGACGACTTGGTTCTCGGTACCCTTCTTGTCCTTAATTTCAATGTCAAACTCTTGTAAAAGTAAAATCCAACAAATTAAACGGGGTTTGGCATGTTTCTTGGCAAAAAGGTACTTAATTGCCGAATGGTCAGTATGAACAATTACCTTGGTCTCAATCAAGTATGAACAAAATTTATCAAAAGCGAAAACTACAGCTAGTAACTCTTTCTCCGTAGTGGTTTAGTTCACTTGAGCTTCATTAAGAGTTTTACTAGCGTGGTAAATCACATAAAAGATTTTACCTATTCGTTGACCTAGTATTGCTCCTACTGCAAAGTCGCTTGCGTCACACATAAGTTCAAAGGGTAATGTCCAATCTGGTGGTACAACAGTAGGTGCTGAGGCAAGCTGCTTCTTCAAGGTTTCGAATGCTTGGTGCTAAGTGTTCAAAAGTAATATTTTTATGACCCTTTTTACTCATATTATTGTTAGACTTAGGCTCATTTTAGTTGCATTATTAGGCATTCATGAATGCTTACATGATTTCCTTCACCGTCATGCTTGCTTTCATAATTTAGTTGATTTTGTGGAAAAAGGTACTGCTGGTGCGTGTTTTAGTGTGTGCAGGATTTAATTGCCCAAGCGAGTAGGAGATTTTCATGGCAGCTAAGGAAGGAAACCGATGGATCTGCCAAAACAGTCGAAGCTGCTTTCCAAATGCCAAACTGAAGGGTCTGCCAAGGCAAATGAATCTATTTTATAAACGCCATGCTGAGCATATTGCTGAAGCATGTTGGGACAAATCCACCTCATTAGAGATAAGCATGAAAAGCAAGAGATAAATCCCAAAGATTTGGATTTCCATGTATTATTTAATGAAGATTTAAATTCAGATTTATGAGGAGTTATTGGAGATCAAAGGGAGAATAAATTCCAAGAGTTTTAGGAAAAGTTTTTGGAGGAATTAATATATAATAAAAAGATCTATTTCTTTTATTCTATTTAATTCCAACTTAACTTCCTCCTCAAGAAAGACTTTGACCTAGCCAACTCCTATAAATAGGAAACCTAGCTGCCTACTTCAAGGGAGGTGCGATCGGGAGAGAATTCGACAAAAGGGGGCTGCTCGACATCTTCTTGTTTTTCCTTCTTTGTTCCATTAGATGTTTAGGGATTTTATTCTTTAGTTTATTTTGTGCCCAGCCATGAAATAAACTTATTTGGCTTGGGTTATTGTGTTTTTGTGGTTGTGAGAACGATTGGATTTGTTTAGGTTTTGAGTTTGCTATTTTACTTCAAAGTTTGTTCATTCCTGGTTCTTAATTTTGTTTGCGAGTGAATTGGGAGAGGATCTTGTGAATTCATCCATTTATCTAATATCGGGAGAGTTAGATTCAAGAAATGAATGAGCATGGTTTTCATACAATCGATCGATGGTGAAGAGTAATTCAACTTAGGGATAAGTTGCGAATTTCAACAACTAAAAGGAACGCAAGATAGGTTGTTGTCCACCCTTGGTTCACGCAGGGATGTATTATCAAGGCATGCTCGGGCTACGGTCTAGGGCTATAGCCTATATGTGGGGGAAATATGGTCGGCTGTGTAAGGGATATATCTCTGGAGCTACGACTCAAGGGCTACGGCCCACTCTCTATTATATGTGTTGGTGTACATGGGAATCCGTGTATCCAATGGTACCTAATGTGATATGTGCCTATAAATTGTGCTACGACATTATGATTATGACTATGATATGAATATGTGAAATGTAATATGTGAATATGAAAGCATGAGAATAAGTGTAATAAGCATGAATTGTGCATAGTATAATATGACTACTTGTATATTTGATTATCATGCATTTCATAATATTAATCATTCATTGTAATTGTTATAACTACCTCACTAGGCTATGTAAGCCTAACATGTGTGTCACATGCATTTTTAGGACCTTGAACAATTTCGAGCCTTGATCGTGTTGTTGTGGTTGCAAGTCACGTCTCTGCCATATATGTATGTTATATTTTTCTATAAACTCCTAGTAAAGTGGCATATGGACCAACTTGTTTTGTATAAGCCTTTCTATGATTTTATGATGACTTGGTAATATGGTTTTGTTGTATGCTTAGATTTGGATAAGTTAAAATGGTTAAAAGGTGCCTAAAATGAGCCTAAGGTGAAAACTTGGTAAATGGATTCCGAACGCCCTAAAATTTGACGTACCAATAGGAACATGGTTTAAAAGTGTACTGGTGAAATTTGGTAAATTTAGTTAAGTCACAAAACTGATTTTCGTAAAAAGTCTTAAATTGGTTTAATTGGCTTAGTAATTCGATAGGTTCTAATAATGAAACCCTTAGATCAATAATTGGAGAGTTTAATTTCAATTGGTAATATGAAATCAGATTAAAATCAATAACTGGTAAAAATTTACAAATTAGTCCCTAAGGTTAAGAAAAGTTTCAAATTGACCCCAACTCCGATTAAGTTTAGTAACAAACAAAGTGGATAAGTCTTAAGAATAATCAATTTGATACTTAGATTAGGTTTTGAACTCTGAACCCTATTCCGAACATCCAATTAATCTTCCGATAACATTATCCGACCCGATCCTCTACCAGACCGGGAATAGGGTGTTACAAATATGGTATCAGAGCTTAGGTTTAGTCGATTCTAGGACTAACCAGGCATCCATTATGAGTCTGTGTCTACATATGCCACTTAGGAGTTATTTGAATATGTATTCTGTGACTTGCAACTTACACGATTTAATCCTTCTGTGTAACTTAGACCTAAAATGTCTGGTCTTACGGATATGAGGGTAGTGAATGAACCTCATCCGGGCTCCTCCTCAACTCAGAGGGACAACCTGAGACCTAAAATCCAACCTGAGCGTGTGGGATAGAACGACCCACCTCACCCTCCATCAATGCCACCCGCTCAGCAGGCGTATCTGATGTCCATGGCAGACATAATTAAACAGGTGGTGGTGTCTCTCCGACAAGAACCACCTCCCCCACCTGCTGAAATTTCTCTGCCTGCTTTGAGAGCTCTTGTTGACAAACTCAAACAGTACCCTGTGTATATGTTCATCGGTAGACTTCAGCCCAAATGTACATTCGAGGTCGCAAGAAAGAGGATGATCCTGATGTGATTACAGGTATGGTGGAGTTATGTTCTGAACTTGTTTATGCTTTGATAGATCCAGGCTCCAAACAATCTTTTATTAGTTAACCCTTGATTGAAAAGTATGCTTTAGAATGTGAACCTGTTGCTTTCAAGATACTTGTCTCAAATCCGCTAGGAGATAGTGTGGCTATTGTTGCGCGTAATAGGTGCTCGCAATTGTGCAAGTGTACACGTCACAAGTTATAGTATAAAAGATATCGTCTCCACAGGGATTGGTGCCACTTTAAGAATCTAATCTCTTGCACTATAAAAAGTAAAAACACAAATAGAAGATTATAGGAGTTTAACTAATAACTAAACTAGAAAGCAATAAAGTAAAAGAATAGATGAGAACAAATGAGAGAGATAGGCCAGGTTATCGTGAGTTAAGGTGTGATAGCTGATTGGATCGTCTTGGTAAAAGAATGCAAGGGCAACTCAGTTGCCGTGGCAACTTGCACAACGGGGTTGCCTTGGCAACTAATCAATGGTTGACTGGGCGACTAGTTGGGTAACTACTTGGGCGTCTAGGCAGCAACCTTCAAGGTTCGGCAGAGCGTTCTTCAATGGTTTCTTCTTATCCCTAAGTTGAAACTCTAGCTACTTGTGCATGCCTTGATAATACATCCCTACGTGAATCAAGGGTGAACAACAACCAATCTTGCACTCTTCTTAGCCGTTGAAATCCTTAACTTATTCCTAAGCCGGATTAATCTTCACCATCAATAGATTGAATAAAGATCATATTCATTCGTTTCTTGAATCTAACTCTCCCAATATTAGATAAATAGATGAAGTCACGAGATCCTCTCCCAATTCACTCGTAAACAAGAATAAGAACCAAGAATGAATAAACCTTGAATAGAAAAGTGCAAACTCTTATTACCTAAACAAAATCCAATAGTTTCTCACAACCACAAGACACAATAACCTTAGCCAAATAGATTTAGTTCATGGCTAGGTTCCAAAGAAACACAAGATAAAGAATTCCTATCATGAACCTAATTGAACAAGAAAGAAAAAGATGAAGAATGGATGAAGCTTTGTCGAAATCCTCCTTGCCCTTGATGCTTGTCGAAAATTCTCTCCTCTCTCTCTCCCTTGGAGTTGACGGCTTGGTGATCTATTTATAGGGCTAGGTCAAAGTCCTTATTTGAGGAGGAAGTTAAGTTGGAACTAAATTATCTTTAAAGAATATAATTCTTTATTGTAATTATATTCCTTCTAGAACTTCTCCTATCTTCTTGGGATTTAATTCTTCTTTAACCTCTTCATGGAAATCAAACTTCTTTAACCTCTTGGGATTGTCTAGTCATCAATTTCGACTACCATATCACCTTATTCTTTGTCGACAATTGCCCTGGCAACTGGCTCGGCATCTCCTTCATGCATTGCCCTGGCAACTAGCTCAGCATCTCCTTCATGCATTGCCCTAGCAGCTAGCTCTAGCCTTGCTTTGGCAAGTGATTCTGCACATACACACAAAACACGCCAAAGCAGCTTATTTTCCCACAAAAATAACCAAGTTATGCAATCAAGCTCAACGATAGAAGGAAACATGGATTAATGCATGAATGACTAATTATGTAACTAAAATGAGCCTAACTCTAACAATAATATGAGTAAAAAGGGTAAGAAAAATAGAACTTTTGAACACTTATCACACCCTAAAATCGAACTACTGCTTGTCCTCAAGTAATGCAAACTAATAATTACCTGCCAAGACTTCAATTTTCGCAAACTTAGCTTTGAACTTGATTTCAATTCTCAGAACCGGGGCACAAAGTATGATTGGCTTTTCATTTTTTTTGGAAAACTCAAGAGTTACTCGGAATCAAACTATAATGCTTGTGAGTGTGTACGGAGTTGTGTGCATGTTGATTTTTTGGATTCTATGCAAACAAGAGGTTTTCAAATTACTTCATTGGGTTCTTTTAACGTGTTTTAACTAGAGCCGGTTTCGGGCACCTCTAGTGTTTTGTTTTTAGTTTTCTTAAGTTAATTAATTTATTCGACTAGAGCCGGTTTCGGGCACCTCTAGCGATCAATTTTTAACATATACTAGAGCATGTTTCGGGAACCTCTAGCGATCAATTTCTTAGCACATGCTAGAGCCAATTTCGGGCACCTCTAGCATTCATCCAATTTTTATTCTAATCCCCCAATTTTTTTAATTATCAACCTAAGTTCACTAGAATTCCTTAAATCAATCAAACCACAACAGTGTTTCATCAAATTTAGCATCATAGTAAAATTCTATGTTTTTCCATGGTTATCCTAGAATAAAAATTTTATCAATTAAGTGCATTGGCGAAGTCATCATCGGATATTCATCAAATCTAGGCAATTCTTGTTCCAACTAAAGGCATGGCAAGCACTTTATGTATCCTAAATGCAATACTTAAGATGAATGCAACTAAACATGGTAACTAACTACTAACAATCCCCCCCAAACTCGAGTGAGGCATTGTCATCAATGCATGCATTAAAGAGAATTAAAAATAAAGAAAAGTAAAATACAAACGAGGACTTACTCCAAGAGTTCGTCGTCGTGGATGATTAGTTTCCTTTTGGTCGGTGTCTTGATTCTCTTGCTTGAACGCGATGGTTGTTTCCTTATTGCTGATGGTGGAATCGATCCTCGTACGGGGTTGTCCTCATCGTCCTTTTCATCAATGTCATTGGCTTTTCGCTTGGAGGATTCAATTGGTGCGGTCTTTGTTGGTGCAATAGAGGACTCGTCTGAATCTGAAAAATCAGACAATGATTCCTTAGGAGTTGATTCGGGCATAGGTGCTTTACCTTTGGCTTTTGCAGTGATTGTCGGGACGTCTTTAGCTCTGGTTGCCGTGGCATCTTCAGGGTTAGTTGTCGTGGCATCTACTTGGGCAGGCACGGTGTAGGTTGCCACGGCATCATCTGTTGTGGTTGCCGTGGCGACTACTTCATTGGTTGTCGTGGCAAGGATCTTGGACGGAAAGATTAGGAACGGTACGCGGCTTTTCGGGTACTTTTCTAGGATGACTTGAGTGATGGAATTGTTGTGCTCCTTCATGTACCGCATGAACATTAGTTGCTGGTCTTCAATTTACCTACGGTGGCTCGCTAATGGTTGCAAGAGTGTTTCAAAGTGTCCCGGGGTTGATGGCCGAGTTGCCCGGGCATTAGGTGGTTGGGATTTAGGGGTTGCCGAGGCGACAGGGGTTGCCGCGGTAATTAGAGGCCTTGAGGATTTTACCAGTGCCTCTCCCATTAGCTTTCGGATTTGTCTTGATTCCATCCGGACTTTCGTAGGGTCTTTTCATCGGTGGACTCACTTGGGACATGCATCTCCTTGCAAAGATTGGAAATTAAGCAAGGGAAGAAAAGAGAACCCTTGTCCTTTGAGCTACATACAAAAATCTCATCACAAATAATTTTTCCAATGTTAATGATGCGATTATGCAAGATAGAATGTATAAGCAAAAGACGTGGTATATCAATGGTAGTATTGTGTGTGGTGGGCATTAAAGAAGTTTTAACAAACTTATTCCATAGTTTTGCCTCGGGTTTAAGCCGAAGACGATTTACCGTGCCCTTGTATTTACCATCGTTCCAATGAGTTCCCGGTAGAGTGAGTTCTTGAAGCACCTTGTAGAGTTGCTTGGGCATGATTTGATCAACAAAGGCTTGATGCTCGTCCCTCTCAATGTAGAGCCCGTAAAAGGTGTTGACGTTTTCGGGGCTTATGAGTATGACCTTGTCACGAACAAAAACATAAGGATTATCTGGGTTTGGTGAGTGAGCATAGAATTCTCTTACCCATGAGATGTTACCCGGTTCTGATTGATGGCAAAAGATTTGCCACTTTTGATGTGCAATCCTCTCAAAGATGAATGGTTCAAGGCCGAAATCTTGATGAGAGTTGGAGTATTCAAAGCCTTGTTCTTCGCAAATCTTCCAGCTTTCACACTTGGATTGAAATCTTTCTTGAACCACCGGTGTAGCAAACTTCTTGTATCTTGGTTCTTTGGAGGAACTTGGATGAACCAAAAATTTAATTTTGGATGCCATGGATGATCTTGGTTGTGAGTTTTGTAAAAACAAAGAAAATAAAATAAAAGAAACTAAAGAGTTGCAAGATGAAAAGTAGGAATAGGTTTCTTGGAAGTTAAGGGTGATGGGTTATATAGAAAAGATAGGTAGTAAATATGGTGGGTGGGATTAATTTTGGATAGAAAATAAAGGGGATTTCGGTTTAGGGGAAGGGTGACGGCTAGGGCGTTTAATTAGGGTAAGTTGGAGGCTTTATATAAGCCTTAGATTCAGCCCATTAATTTCCTTGTTGAAGATGTTTTCCTTCTTGGATCAAAATTCCTCTTTATCTTGAACTCTTTTCCTACAATTCAAAGACAAATCAAATAAGGATTAAAATTAAAGATAAACTAATAAAAGAAAATAAATAAAGATGTTTAAAGGGATTCTTAAACTTAAAAAGATAACAAAGAAAATCTATCCTAAAAAATATAATAATAATCGAAAATAATAAAAAAATTAGAATAAAAAAAGTAATAAAAAATAATAAAAATAAAAAAATAAAAAAATATCGAAAAGAGAGCATGCTCATGCATCTCCTAAGGTGACCACTTCTTTGTTATGTTCCACATGGGCACCGTTGTAGTGCTTCAATCTTTGTCCATTAACTTTGAATTCATGTTCGTCAGTGATGGACTTGATTATCACGGCACCATGGGAGAATGGTTTGACAACTTCGAATGGTCCCAACCATCTTGATTTTAGCTTTCCCGGGAAAAGTTTTAGCCGAGAATTGAATAGGAGAACTAGTTTCCCTGGCGTGAATTGCCACGGCAGTAGTTTCTTGTCATGCCATTGCTTTGTTTTCTCCTTGTAGATTCGTGCATTGTTATAGGCGAGTGCACATAATTCTTCTATCTCGTTGAGGTCCAACAAATGCTTTTGTCCGGCACTTTCCCAATCAATATTCACGGTCTTGATTGCCCAATATGCCTTGTGTTTGATTTCCACCGGTAGATGGCTTGTTTTGCCATAGACAAGTCGGAAGGGGGACATACCTAAGGGTGTTTTGAATGCAGTGTGATATGCCCAAAGCGCATCATCTAGTCTTAATGACCAATCCTTCCTAGAGGGATTTACAACTTTCTTGAGTATACCCTTCAATTCCCGGTTGGAAATTTTTGCTTGCCCATTGGTTTGTGGGTGATATGTTGTGGCAATCTTGTGTGATACGCCGAAGCGTTGCAACATCTTGGCAATAAGTCTGTTGTCAAAATGCTTGCCTTCGTCACTGGTAATTGCTCTTGGCATCCCAAACCGTGTAAATATGTTTTTCTGTAAGAATCGTTGCACGATCTTGGAATCGTTGTTGGGAACTGCAGTTGCCTCAACCCATTTAGACACGTAGTCGATGGCAAGTAGAATGTAACGAAGTTGGGAAAGGTCCCTGTTGCGCGTAATAAGTGCTACGCAAATGTGCAAGTATACACGTCGCAAGTTATACTATAAAAGATATCGTCTCCACAGGGATTGGTGCCACTTCAAGAATCTAGTCTCTTGCACTGTAAAAAGTAAAAACACAAGTAAAGGATTATAGAAGTTTTAACTAATAACTAATCTAGAAAGCAATTAAGTAAATGAACAGATGAATTCAATTGAGAGAGATAGGCTAGGTTATCGTGAGTTGAGGTGTGATAGCCGATTGGATTGTCTTGGTAAAAGAGTGCATCGGCAACTCGGTTGCCGTGGCAACTTGCACGACGGGTTGCCGTAGCAACTAATTGATGGTTGCTTGGGCGACTAGTTGGGCAACTACTTGGGCGATCGGGCAGCAACTTCAAGGTTCGGCGGAGCATTCTTCAATGGTTTCTTCTTATCCCTAAGTCGAAACTCTAGCTATTTGTGCATGCCTTGATAATACATCCTGCGTGAATCAAGGGTGAACAACAACCAATCTTGCGCTCCTCTTAGCCGTTGAAATCCTTAACTTATTCCTAAGCCGGATTAATCTTCACCATCATTGATTGAATAAAGATCATATTCATTCGTTTCTTGAATCTAACTCTCCCGATATTAAATAAATGGATGAAATCACGAGATCCTCTCCCAATTCACTTTCGCAAACAATAATAAGAATCAAGAATGAATAAACCTTGAAATAGAAAAGTGCAAACTCTTATTACCTAAACAAAAACCAATAGTTTCTCACAACCACAAAACACAATAACCATAGCCAAGTAAATTTAGTTCATGGCTAGGTTCCAAAGAAACACAAGATAAACAATCCCTAGCATGAACCCAATCGAACAAGGAAGAAAAGATGAAGCTTGTCAAAAATTCCTTGCCCTAGATGCTTGCCGAAAATTCCCCTTGCTTCCTCTCTTGGAGTTGTCGAAATTCCCTCTTGCCCTCTCTCTTGGAATTGTCGAAATCTCCTTGATATTTATAGGGCTAGGCCAAAGTCCTTCTTTGAGGAGGAGTTTGAGTTGGAATTAAATTATCTTTAAAGAATATAATTCTTTATTATAATTTTATTCCTATTAGAACTTCTCCTATCCTCTTGGAATTTAATTCTTCTTTAATCTCTGCATGGTAATCAAATTCCTTTGGGCTTGGGCCTTGCTCCATGTCACCTTGGGCTTGTAAAATCATGAATTTCGACATCCCTATTGTATTTTGTCTTTGTCGACAAATGCCATGGCAACTGGCTCGGCGTCTCCTTCATGCATTGCCCTGGCAACTAGCTCGGCATTGCTTTGGCAAGTGATCCTGCACATACACATACAAAAACACACCAAAGCAGCATCTATTTCCACAAAATCACAAAGTTATGTAATCAAGCTCAACGATTGAAGGAAACATGGATTAATGCATGAATGGCTAACTATGCAACTTAATATGAGCCTAAGTCTAACAATAATATGAGTAAAAAGGGTAAGAAAAATAGTACTTTTGAACACTTATCACACCCCCAAACTCGAACTATTGCTTGTCCTCAAGCAATGCAAACTCATAATTACCCGCCAAGACTTCAAATTTTCACAAACTTAGCTTTGAACTTGATTTCAATTCTCCGAATCGGGGCACAAAGTATGATTGGCTTTTTATTTTTCGGAAAAGCGAGGAGTTACTCGGAATCAAACTATAATGCTTTGTGAGTGTGTGCGGAGTTGTGTGCAAGTTGATTTTTTTCGGATTCTATGCAAACAATAGGTTTTCAAATTACTTCATTGGGTTCTTTTTAACATGTTTTAACTAGAGCCAATTTCGGGCACCTCTAGTGTTTTATTTTTAGTTTTCTTAAGTTAATTTAATCGACTAGAGCCGGTTTGGGCACCTCTAGTAAAAAAATTTTAACGCCTCCTAGAGCCAGTTTGGGCACCTCTAGTGATCAATTTTTTTAGCATATGCTAGAGCCAATTTCGGGCACCTCTAGCATTCATCCAATTTTATTCGAATCCCCAATTAGTTAATTATCAACCTAAGTTTACTAGAACTCCTTAAATCAATCAAACCACAACAGTGTTTCATCAAATTTAGCATTATAGTAAAATTCTAAGTTTTTCATGGTTATCCTAGAATAAAAATTCTATCAATTAAGTGCATTGGTAAAGTCATCATTGAATATTCATCAAATCTAAGCAATTCTTGTTCCAATTAAAGGCATGGCAAGCAATTTATGTATCCTAAATGTAATGCTTAAGATTAATGTAACTAAACATGGTAATTACTAATAACAATCCCCCCCAAACTCGAGTAAGGCATTGTCCTCAATGCATGCATAAAAATAACGAAAAATAAAAATAAAAATGCATACGAGGACTTACTCCGAGAGTTCGTCATCGTAGATGATTAGTTTCCTTCTAGTTGGCGTCTTGATTTTCTTGCTTGAGCGCGATGGTTGTTTTCTTGTTGCCGGGATATCTTTAGCTTTGGTTGCCGTGGCATCTACTTCCTTGGTTGCCGTGGCGACTGCTTCATTGGTTGCCGGGGCAAGAATCTCGGCGGGAAAGATTGGGAACGGCACACGATTGTCCGGGTACTTTTCTAGGATGACTTGGGTGATGGCATTGTTTTGCTCCTTCATGTACCGCATGAACATTAGTTGCCGATCTTCAATTTGCCTTAGGCGGCTTTCCAATGGGTGCAAAAGTGCTTCAAAGTGTCCCGGGATTAATGGCCGAGTTGCCCTGGCGTTAGGTGCTTGGGCATTAGGGATTGCCGCGGCGGCAGGAGTTGCCGTGACAATTGGAGGCCTTGAAGAATCTCCCGGTGCCTCTCCCATTAGCTTTCGGATTAGTGCTTGATTCCAACCAGACTTGGGTAGGGCCTTTTCATCGGTGGACTCACTCGGGACATGCATCTCCTTGCAAAGATTAGAAATTAAGCAAGGGAAGAAAAGATAACCCTTATCTTTTGAGCTGCATACAAAAATCTCATCACAAATAATTTTTCCAATGTTAATGATGCGATTATGCAAAATAGAATGTATGAGCAAAAGACGTGGTATATCAACGGTAGTATTGTGTGTGGAGGGCATTAAAAAGTTTTAACAAACTTATTCCATAGTTTTGCCTCGGGTTTAAGCCGAAGGCGATTTACCGTGCCCTTGTATTTACCGTCGTTCCAATGAGTTCCCGGTTGAGTGAGTTCTTGAAGCACTTTGTCGAGTTGCTTGGGATTGATTTGGTCAACGAAGGCTTGATGCTCGTCCTTCTCAATGTAAAGTCCGTAAAAGGTGTTGATGCTTTCGGGACTTATAAGTATGGCCTTGTCACGAACAAAAACATAAGGATTATCCGGGTTAGGTGAGTGAGCATAGAATTCTCTTACCCATGAGATGTTACCCGGTTCCGGTTGATGGCAAAAGATTTACCACTTTTGATGTGCAATCCTCTTGAAGATGAATGGTTCAAGGTCGAAATCTGGATGAGAGTTGGAGTATTCAAAGCCTTGTTCTTCATGAATCTTCCGGCTTTCAAACTTGGATTGAAATCTTTCTTGAACCGCCGGAGTAGCAAACTTCTTGTATCTTGGTTCTTTGGAGGAACTTGGATGAACTAAAAGTTTAATCTTGGATGCCATGTATGATCTTGGTTGTGAGTAAAAACAAAGAAAAAAAAAGAAACTAAAAAGTTGCAAGATATAAAGTTGTTGCGCGTAATAAGTGCTACGTAAATGTGCAAGTATACACGTCGCAAGTTATAGTATAAAAGATATCGTCTCCACAGGGATTGGTGCCACTTCAAGAATCTAGTCTCTTGCACTGTAAAAAGTAAAAACACAAGTAAAGGATTATAGAAGTTTTAACTAATAACTAATCTAGAAAGCAATTAAGTAAATGAAAAGATGAATTCAATTGAGAGAGATAGGCTAGGTTATCGTGAGTTGAGGTGTGATAGCCGATTGGATTGTCTTGGTAAAAGAGTGCACGGGCAACTCAGTTGCCGTGGCAACTTGCACGACGGGGTTGCCGTAGCAACTAATTGTTGGTTTCTTGGGCGACTAGTTGGGCAACTACTTGGGCGACTGGGCAGCAACTTCAAGGTTCGGCAGAGCGTTCTTCAATGGTTTCTTCTTATCCCTAAGTCGAAACTCTAGCTATTTGTGCATGCCTTGATAATACATCCCTGCGTGAATCAAGGGTGAACAACAACCAATCTTGCGCTCCTCTTAGCCGTTGAAATCCTTAACTTATTCCTAAGCCGGATTAATCTTCACCATCATTGGATTGAATAAAGATCACATTCATTCGTTTCTTGAATCTAACTCTCCCGATATTAGATAAATGGATGAAATCACGAGATCCTCTCCCAATTCACTCGCAAACAATAATAAGAATCAAGAATGAATAAACCTTGAAATAGAAAAGTGCAAACTCTTATTACCTAAACAAAAACCAATAGTTTCTCACAACCACAAAACACAATAACCATAGCCAAGTAAATTTAGTTCATGGCTAGGTTCCAAAGAAACACAAGATAAACAATCCCTAGCATGAACCCAATCGAACAAGGAAGAAAAGATGAAGCTTGTCGAAAATTCCTTGCCCTAGATGCTTGCCGAAAATTCCCCTTGCTTCCTCTCTTGGAGTTGTCGAAATTCCCTCTTGCCCTCTCTCTTGATCTTGTCGAAATCTCCTTGGTATTTATAGGGCTAGGCCAAAGTCCTTCTTTGAGGAGGAGTTTGAGTTGGAATTAAATTATCTTTAAAAAATATAATTCTTTATTATAATTTTGTTCCTATTAGAACTTCTCCTATCCTCTTGGAATTTAATTCTTCTTTAATCTCTGCATGGCAATCAAATTCCTTTGGGCTTGGGCCTTGCTCCATGTCATCTTGGGCTTGTAAAATCATGAATTTCGACATCCCTATTGTATTTTGTCTTTGTCGACAAATGCCATGGCAACTGGCTCGGCGTCTCCTTCATGCATTGCCCTGACAACTAGCTCAGCATTGCTTTGGCAAGTGATCCTGCACATACACACACAAAGCACACCAAAGCAGCATCTTTTCCATAAAAACTACCAAGTTATGTAATCAAGCTCAACGATGGAAGGAAACATGGATTAATGCATGAATGGCTAACTATGCAACTAATATGAGCCTAAGTCTAACAATAATATGAGTAAAAAGGGTAAGAAAAATAGTACTTTTGAACACTTATCACAATCCAATAACACATGATACTTGTATTGATAGCTTTGAATTGAATGTTACTTGTCTTGAAAGTCATGAATTGTATGTTGCTTTTCATGTAAGCATGACTTCTTTGATTACTTGCTTTGAAGGCATGTTGTGTTTGATTCATGATATGAGAACATGAAGTATGAAATCTTGTTTCTTGTTCATTGATAGCCGAATGTATGAAATCCTTAGCTAGGATTATCTTGATGCTTGAAAGACTTAGCTAGGATTATCTTAATGCTTGAAATCCTTAGCTAGGTTTATACTTGATTATAATGACATGAAACTTAACATAACAAATGGATAGATCTAGTACTATCTCACTAAGTACATTCTTGTACTTATCACTCTCATTTTCATTCTTCCCAACTACATGATAAAGGATAAGAGTGTTGCTTGATCTTGAAGCCTGTTACCTTAAGCTTGAAGCAACTCACACAAGCTTTGCCTAAGTATGGTTTCATACGTGTTTTGTATATCTCCTAGAATGGTGGCACTAGATTGTATATAGTTTATCATGTTCATGTATTTTGGTACTTGTATATAATGTCTTGATGGGCCTACTATGTTATGAACCTATGGTCAAGTATGTAATGAACCTAAAGTTCTTGTAATGAATGGTGATTGCTGCGCATATGATAATGGAATGAGATGATCTAATGTTTGAACTAGTTCCCTTAGAATAATCGAATGCTTTGTTTGTGTACATGTCTTGCTTGAATTGAACATAGGATGATCGAACCTTGTTTGTACTTGTACTCCATTCGAATGACTTGGACTTATAAGGTCACTTCTACATAAACATACCTTGATGTAAGTATGGCTGTGTGTTTGATTGGTAAGGCCGAATGGTCTATTGTGAGTATGAGATGATTGCCGAATGCATAAGGATAGAGTAAGACTTGAATGGTAGCTAGTTTCATGTAAATTGATTGATCAAGAGATGTTAGCAATTTGGGTTAAGATGTACATGTATAAGTATAAGGTACAAAGAAATGAAATGGAATTAGGTTGTTGGCTTAGATCAATTCGAATGATAGGGATAAAAATGTAGTAAAGTGTATTGTTAATGTAGTAACTTATAATGTAAGTATAAAAGGAAACAACAATATGCCTAGTTCGAATGCCTTTGATGATTTGAAATCAAATATGAGTTGCTTGTATAATAAGTAAGTATGATTGGTTGCTTGCATATTCTTGTATTGCTTGATCATTGTCCATTGCGTGCTTATGTAATGCTCCTGAGCCGGTTTGCTGCTAGCCCGGGGCAAGGGGTGTTACAAATCCATTAGAAATCAAGGAATTAAGAAATCAAGAACTTTACCTCAAATATTTTATGCAAAAGAGAGTGTTTGGCTGAAAAATCTTTGAGAGAAAAGATTGAGAGGAAAAAGTTACGTCAAAAGTGTTTTTTAGGAAAATAACCACATTCCTTAATTAAATCTCCTTTAATTCACTAATTAAAACTTATTTAAAATAATACAAATTGAGAGAAAAACTAGATTAAAATATTTGGGTAAATTAGCTCCTTAAAGATTCTAAAATTTGATCATTTTTTCAAAACAATCACTAAAACAGTTTTCATTATTTACATTTTGGTCACTAGGCAAAATGTCCAATTTCCAAATTTCCTTTTTCAAAATTTAATTTACCAAAAATATCCATATATTAAATAATTATTTTAGGATATTTCCCATATACTTTCTCACACAAAAATATTTATTCTTATTTTTATCCCGAATATGACTCGAATCTCTAATCTCGGTCCACTAGACAGTCTAATCAATCTAGAAACTCCTAGGTACAAAACCGGGCTGTTACACTCCAACTAACGCATACCGAAACCACATACCGGTACGAGTTTACCTCATACTGATCCTCGACCCGTACCGGACAGGCCAAGCTGTACCAAAACGCTGCCCTTGATACCCCCTATCGATATGATAATCCCTGTGTCGATACCCTCTAACCAAATTTGACAGATTTGGCTACAAGGGACTCAAAAATTTGATTTTACTTGAATCGATATGCATGATTATGATATGAGATCATCATGAATGGGCAAAAACAAATACATACTCCCCCTAACAACATGAATAGTTGCATATAGGACTAAAATCACACAAACATGTAAATGAACCAAATTCAAGAAAGATTTAAGCACAAAACAAGACTCTAAGGTTCAAGAATGGCTAATAAGCCCCAACTCTCTCCTAAGAGTCCAAAAATGCTCTTTATCTAAAGGTTTGGTAAAGATATCCACTAATTGGTTCCAGGTGTCTACATACTCTAGAAAAACATCATTTTTCAAGACATGACCTCTAATGAAATAATGTCTTATCTCTATGTTCTTGGTTCTAGAATGTTGGATAAGATTCTTAGTGAGACAAATAGCACTAGTATTGTCACACCTTAAGGGGATGGTACATACATCAATTTCTGTAATATAAGAGTTGTTGCTTTATCCAAAGGACTTGAGCACAACAACTACAGACCGAAATATATCCTGCCTCGGTGGTAGATAGAGCTACACTATTTTACTTCTTAGAAAACCACAAGATAAGCATGTTACCTAGGAATTGACAAGTACTGGAGGTACTCTTTCTATCTATCTTACAACCTCCATTATCCGCATTTTAAAAAGCATGCAAACTAAAGGATGAGTCTCTAGGATACCAAAGATCTAAAAAAAGTGTCTCTAAGTTATCTAAAGACTCTCTTAACGGCATGTAAATGTGATTCTCTAGGACTAGCTTGAAATCTAGCATACAAGAAAATACTAAACATGATATCCAATCTACTTGCGGTAAGATAAAGCAAATATCCTATAATAGATCTATAAAGCTTAAGATCAACATATTTACCTCCATCATCTTTATCAAGCTTTGTAGAAGAGCTCATTGGTGTGGCTTGAGGTTTCACGTTCTCCAAGACAAACTTCTTAAGCATATCCTTAATGTACTTTTCTTTATTGATGAAGATGTCATCCTTCCTTTGTTTGATTTGGAGTCCCAAAAAGAATGAGAGCTCCCCCATCATGCTCATTTCAAATTCCCCTTGCATTAGCTTAGCAAAATATTGGCAAAGAGATTCATTAGTAAAAACAAAAAGAATATCATCAACATAAATTTGAACTACTAAAATGTCCTTGCTTTTTTTTATAAAAAGTGTAGTATCAATCTTTCCTTTGTCAAAACCTTTTTCAATTATAAAATTTGACAATCTTTCATACAAAACTCTAGGAGCTTATCTCAAACCATATAAAGCTTTTGAAAGTTTATAAACATGGTTTGGATATTTTGGATCATCAAAACCTGTGGTTGTTCGACATACACTTCTTCATTTATAAAACCATTTAGAAAAAAGCACTTTTAACATCCATTTGAAAAAACTTGAATTCTTGATAACATGCAAATGCAAGCAACATACTAATAGCTTCCATTCTAGCTACAGGTGCATATGTTTCATCAAAATCAATTTATTTTCCTTGAGTGTAACCTTGAGCAACAAGGTTAGCCTTGTTTCTCACTATTTTACCACTCTCATCTAGTTTGTTTCTAAAAACCCATTTAGTGCCTATAGTAGATTTATTACTAGGCTTGTCAACTAATGTCCAAACTTGACTCCTCTCAAATTGATTTAACTCTTCTTACATGGCCAATATCCAATAATCATCATTTAATTCTTCTTTGATATTTTTAGGCTCAATGCATGAGATAAATGCAACATAATTACATGCATTTCTAAGAGGGGATATAAAGGTGACCTCTATTTCTTCTAGAGACATATCCTTCAAGGCTTCTAGAGGTGACCTCCCTTTCCTCTAGAGACATGTCCTTCAAAGTGGTTACCCCTTTGGATGGATCAACCAAAATCTCACCGCCGTTGACATAGTTGAACTCCCTTGAGTAGGTGACCTCCCTTTCCTCTAGAGACATGTCCTTCAAGGCTTCTAGAGGTGGATCTTGTGTTTCTTCTTTTGGTGGAACTTCTTCTACCTTTGATGATTGTCCTTCACCATCATTGTCTTCCAAAATTCGTACATCATCACCATCACAAGTATCCTTCATCGGAAGGAGGTTATCATAAAAAACAACATGGATTGACTCTTCAACTACTAAATTTCTTTTGTTAAATACACGATAGGCTTTAGAGTTTAAAGAGTAACCTAAAAAAATAGCTTCATCACTTTTTGCATCAAACTTGCCTAAATTATCTTTTCCATTGTTTAAAACAAAACATTTACATCAAAAAGGATGAAAATAGCTAATGTTAGGCTTTTAATTTTTGAAAGGCTCATAAGGTGTTTTCTTTAAAATAGGTCTAATCATTACTCGATTAACAATATAGCAAGCCGTATTAGTGGCTTCCGCCCAAAAATACTTAGGCAAATTGTTTTCAGAAAGCATGGTTCTAGCCATTTCTTCTAAAGTTCTATTTCTCCTCTCAACAACCCCATTTTGTTGAGGTGTGCCAGGAGCAAAAAAATTATGGCTAATCCCATTAGAGTTACAAAGCTCTTCAAAGTCTAGATTTTTGAAATTCGGTTCCATGGTCACTCATACCATAAGAAATAGAGTAACCAACATCATTTTGATTTGCTTTTGAAAACGTGATAAATTTTTCAAAAGCCTCATCCTTGGTACTTAAAAATAGAACCCAAGTAAATCTAGAATAATCATCAACTAAAAAAAAGTATATTGCTTTCCACCCAAGCTCATAGTTCAAATAGGGACAAAAAGATCTATATGGATCAATTGTAAAACTCTACTAGTAGAAACATCATTATGAATTTAAAAGAATCTCTTTTGTGTTTTCCTTTTGCACATGCATAAAAAATTTTGTGAAGAGAAAACTTGATTTTTGGCTCTTACTAGATCATTTGAAATCAATTTTTCTAAAGCACTCATGCTTACATGTCCTAGTTTTCTATGCCACAACCAAGAATCATGCTCATCTTTTGCAACAAGACATGCATTTGAAATATGAATGTCATCTAAATGCACCATGTAAATGTTTCCTATGCGATGGGCAATAAGCACAATTTTGCTGGAATCAATGTCAATAATGTTGCAACCATTTAAATAAAAAAGGACATTAAAACCTTTATCACATAATTGGCTTATACTCAAAAGATTATGCTTAAGAGCGTTGACATATAAAACAATATTAATGAGAATAGAAGAGTGATTACCAATAGAACCAATTCCTTTAATATGGCCTTTGGAGTTGTCACCGAAAGTCACTACTCCTCCACTTTTTGGTTTTAGCTCCAAGAATCGACTCTTGTCTCCGGTCATGTGTCTTGAGCATGCACTATCAAGGTACCATGAGTTTGCACTTGAAGTTTTAGCCTTGTAGCAATGCTCCCCTACAAACATAGGATCAAGTCTTAATTTTTGGTACCCAAATTCTTTTGGGTCCATGAGTATTAGCTCCCAAAATCTTGGTTCCATTGTAAATCCAAGAAGCAATAACATCAAAGTTGTTAGAAGAAACTAGTTCCTTAGGAACCCAAACACTTTTAACCTTCTTACCATTAGAGGGCCTTTGGAAGCCTCTATGTTTGTGGCTATTAATGTTTCTTTTTACATAGTTGGGTTTTGAAGTTGTTCATTTTTCAAAACGTGGTTTCCCAACTTTGTTCAAAGAAGCTTTAAGATCACCCACTTCTTTTTGGTGATCATCATGGACTTTCGAAAGAAGGTTATGCAAGTCTTTATTTTTCTTTTCAAAATCCTTTTATTTTTCTTGGAAATCCACAACCTTCCTTTCAAGTTCTAAGTTGGTTTTGGATAAAGAATCATTTTGATTTTTCAAATCAGAAATTCTTTTCTTGTTTTTCAAAAGTGATTTTGTATACTTCACCACCAACTCATCATACACCTCTTGTAACTCATCATAAACTTCTTGAATCTAATCAAAGGTAAAATCGAAATTAGATGAGTTTGAGGTTACCTTAGGATCCTCCTCCAATGCCATGAGACAAAGGTTTGCTACTTCTTGCTCCTCCTTATTGGATGAGTCCTCATCACTCTAAGTAGCAACATGATCCTTGAGTTTCTTTTTCTTCCCGAAGCTCTTCTTCTTTAGTTGGGGACAATCGAACTTGATGTGTCTCAGCTTCTTACACTCATAGAAAATGATTTAATACTTCTCTTCTTCTTTTTGCTTGTTCTTGAAATCCTATTTCCGTTGGAACTTTCTTCCCTGGTTGGATTTCATGAACCTTGTGAATCTCTTGGCTAGCATAGTCATTTCTTCATCTTCTTCCTCACTTGAATCGCTCTCTTCTTGTGAAGCTTTAAGAGCAATTCCCATCTCCTTCTTCTCCATCTTCTTCTCTTCCTTCTTTTTTTCCTATTCTCTTTCTTTCTTCATAGTTTTATGAGTGAAAAGAGACCTCAAAAGAGCATCAAGCTTCAAGGTATTGAGATCCTTGGCTTCGATGATGGCAGTCTTCTTTGAGTCCCATGACACAGGAAAAGAGTAGATAAGCTTTCGAATCAGCTTATCTTATGGAATGACTTCTCCATATCCTTTAAGCCTATTGACGATGACAGAGAATCTATCGAACATCTTGGCGATATCTTTATCCGGTTCCATCTTGAAGTTTTCATAACTAAGATTTAGGAGTCCAATCTTGTTATCCTTGACTTCATTGGTGCCCTCGTATGTAACTTTAAGCTTGTCTCATAGGTCCTTTGCACTTGTGCAAGAAGACATCTTGGCGTACTCGTCCGGTCCAATAGCACAAAATAGTATATACATGACTTTGTTGTTTATTTGCATATTCCTTTGATCTTCGTCGATATACTCTTGCATTGTCTTAGGGACATGCCGGTCACCTTCTTCCTTCATTATAATGGATGAACCATCTTCCACTACATCCCAAAGGAGGTAGTTTACCCCCATTAAAGTAAGGTAGTTTGGTTATGGATTGAAATTCAGCGAGGTATTTGCTGAAAGTAGAGGTCATGGCTTGAATTGTAGATTGATTGAACAGTCAATGCAAGATGGCCAAGAGGGGCTGAATTTACAATTTAAAAAATAGTGGAAGAAAAGAAATAAGGACACAAGCAATATAGAATGGCTCAACCTTCTCAATAAGGTTTACATTCACTACCTTAGCTATCCACACTAAGGCTCAAGGAGATAACCTTACAACTCCCTTAAGGTTTATATCCCAAAACCTTAAGAACTCTTACAAAGTTAAATACAAATAAAGCAAATTGAAAATCCCTCACTAGGTAGAATGTTTGCACAATTCCAGGCTTACTAAAATCCCAACACTTGAATAAAATGGATACAATTAAAATCACTCAAGTGGGTTTACAAGATTTGACACTAAAAGCTCAAAGATTGTTGGATGTGTGCTTGAATGCTTTAGACTTGTAGAATAGTTGTTGAAGAAGCTTTGAAGAGTTGATTTTATACCCCCTCATTGATTTCTATCCATTTGGGTAATTGAGATATTGATTATAGCTGTTGGGCTGCATTTTTCCCGCAATAAATATTTTTTGCCAACACTGGTATCGATACTTGAGCACTCGTATCGATACCTGCCATAAGAAGAAAGAGCCATTGCAATAAAGGGGTATCAATATGCGAGAAGCCGTATCGGTACGAAGTGTGTATTTTACAAAGTGTACAAGTACAATCAAAGCCATATCGATACCGATTTTGCTCACAAGAATCCTTGAAAGTTTTGCACAAAAAATCTTATCGATACGCCAAGAGGGGTATCGATAAGCATAACTGTTTTCAAAATTTATGATTCCAATAAACTGACAAGGAAACGGTTGAAAAATAAATACAAAAATTTGGGAAAGTATTAATCCCCGTACCGGTACGCAATAAGGTGTATCGATACTCATAAGCAAATTTGGTTACCAGGTTTAAAGGGCGTGCTGATACAGCTACACGCATATCGGTACCTTATAGCCATAAAATTAAAACCAATTTTTCGGTAGCTAAAACACGTACCGATACAGCCTAAGGCGCATCGGTAGTCCTGTACGAAATTGGCTATTTTTGTGTACCAAAGCACTTAGAAAATATTTGAGATTTAAGGTTTTAACTTAGAAATTATTTTAAGTTAAATGTATGTCAATTTGTGAGTTTTTAAAAATTTATTTCATTTTACAAATTAGACTTTGTTATATCAAAATCAAATATAGGTTTATCATGCTGGGACATCCCTTCTTGATGTGCTCCTCGGCCACGATCTACCTACTAACCTGCGAACATAACAATGATTCTGAATGCTGATCTTACAAAGCTCAGTGGTTCATTTCTACTCTGCCATAATTCGTGATAATCATAAAATAAGCATGCAAGATAAATATAGTCTAGAGAGCATAGATAAGGCTTTACTATCTATGAGTTATCATCTAGCCTACACTAGCTAGAGCTCTTAGATCACCTATCTCAAGACATCAACAAGTCTACAAGAAGTCTTACATGTTCCACAAAGCTTTGCCATACTCGAGGTCACATAGTCTAATGAGTTACTCGAGCTCACTCAGCCCATCGAGTTAATACACCCATAAGTTATCATCCATAGTATCCACACAACATACATAATTAAATACATACATCATCTACATTTCCAACAAAGCCCTACTTTACCCGTGCTACATAGCTACCGAGTTAAATAGACCATATCCATATCACTATAGCCATAGATACGTCCTAGACATACTTGGATCACATTAGCCACAAGTAGTCCTCACCTAAGGTCACTCAGCCTATCAGGTTACTCAAGCTCACTCAGCCTATCGAGTTTACTACCTTATCTAGATCACCATAGCCATAGATAGGTTTCTAACTGCAACCATATCACTCAGCCCGTGGGTATTCGGATGTACTTGTTCACTCAACCCGAAGTATGCATACCCTTATATAAGTAACTTATTACTGACTCTAGGACATCCGAATTCCTTTTCATCAATCATAAAATAATACATGTTCCCTGAGCATTCAAACACCTCACTAAGAGGTAAGTAGCACCAAGCCAAGCTATCAAGCAAATGACCCAAGTCATAAAACTAACCATCGTGGTTATCTCGATTCATCACTTACCATGCTATTACACGTTACACCCATCCATGAGGGTTAAATCTCGGTTTCTCAGTTTTCAATTTATCATACCACATTAGAAGCCCATTAGACCACGGTCCTTGAATTATCAGCTTCTCGAACTGGATTTCAACATTTACGGGTTGATTGTTTAGTGGGTACTGATACCCAACATTAAGTACCGATACGCCTCTCTGGGTACCGATACCCACCCTATGCGTACCGATACTTAGCTACACAGGGAATGGGTTGACTATTAACCCTGTATCGATACACGAACCCCATGTACCGATACCCCTTAGGTACCGATACACCTCAAGCGTACTGATACTATTTTCCGCTACTAGAAAATCAATGGAACAAGGAGTATCAATAGGACTCAAGGCTGTACCAATACTTCCTTCAAATTTTGCTTGTGTTCGTCATTCAGAACATAGGGTGTCAGTACGGGCTCCCCGTGTACCAATACCAAAGCCCAAAAATGGCCTCCAAGGCTCTATAAATCACTTCCCAAGCCTCCAAAACGTAACCTTTAACCCCTTAACCCAAACCTACATCTTACGAGAGTTAATTAGGGTGGTTTGCTACCATTTTTACACACCATCAATGGTTAATCCAGATTTCACCATTAAAAAGGCTTTAAGCTACCAAAACACCCAACTGACAATCTTAAACCATTAAATTAAGAAAAGCAATCACTTTATGATCTTCAAAAAGTGTAGGAGTCAAAGATGTATTGAACTTTTAGAAACTAACCCGAATTTTCTTCACACACTCACAATCCTCAACTTCTTCTCTTTGGCTCCAACTTGAATAAACCGCAAAACACCTCTTTTTTACCTCACAACAAGGAAACAAATCAAGACTTAAACCAAGCACTAAATAGAGGTCTATCCACAAATTAACAACCTTGAAAACATATAAGAAGCCCCAAAAGCTTAACCCCTAAAGAAACCCATAAATGGATAACTCACCTTTTTAGGAAAAGAAGATCACTTTCATGAAGCTCTTGGAATGGTGATTAACATACTTGAATTTCAACCTTGGATGGAAGATATGTTGGACAAAGCTTGGATTTTTAAGCTTTTGTTTCTATGGAGAAGATGATAGAAAAAATATGAGAAAAAAGGTGATATCACAAACCCACTTTCTGCCCCCCAAACATTCATATGAGGATAAGGAGAAATGAAGAGTGGTCAGCCATTCTTTTAAAAACTGGTTCAATAACAACATAAAACTCTCATGGTTTCCCCTTTTACAAAATAGCCGATTCTCAAGCTTGCAAGGTCCCAAAACACATCCAACAAGGCCCAAACCCGACTCAATGGGTCCAATTACTTCAACCAACACGAAGGTTTATAACCCAGGTCAACGCCCATTTGTTGACTCAGAAATTTGTGTCGTTACAGTTTAATTCTTTTTACTTGCAATTTAAAAAACATTGATTGTGAATTGAGTTTTCAGTGTTTGTGTGTGGCAAAAGCTTCGGTTATTTATGTTTATTGATTGAAATTGAATTGAATGTGTTTTTACATATTAGATTAATTTTGCAAAATGTATTTTTATTGATTGAAATTGATTATTTATGTTTAGGTTAAATAATAATGTGACATAAGCATGTCACATGGTGTGTTAACGAACTATTCTAAGTGAGCTATTGTTAGGTAGAAAATGTGTTGCGCTGTAATATATGTAATGAAGATGAAAAATTGTTATTGTGTGACACAAGATTTTGTGCTGTAATATATGTGTTGTGTTGAAATAAAGGTAGAATAATATTGTGTAACAAAAGCATGCCATATGGTATTGTCATTAAAAAAGTAGTATGCATATGATGAGAGAAAGAACTATTCTGAGTGAACTATTTTTAATTTTCCTAACTTATATAGTTGTTTTCTAAGATTTTTCAAAATCATATGCTAATGTTTTTTGATCTTAAAGTTCAATGCAAGTGAAAAGACCAACAATATCCAATGCAACAGTAGGTTTGAGCTACCCTCAACAAGGGAGTCAACAATCATAAGGGACAGTAATCACTATTAGATAGATGCCATCACAACAGAGCACTGCCAAAGAACCTCAAACATACGAAACTGAATCAAAAAGGCACAAGTCTACATGAAGAATATGCATTTTATGATTGTCATTTTGTGTAAACTGTTGTAGTCATTTTGTCAAAGAGGCACGAGTAGTATGTCATTTTGTGGTTACTGTTCTACTCATTTTATGCATGTTCTTTTCATTTTGATTCAAAAATTTGTAACCAGAACATTCAAGAAACAATTACTGTTTCAACATCTTTTGTAGCCTCTAATATCTTAGATATCAATACAATTTGAATATTTTCACCCTATCATTGATCTATATATTATTAAATTTTCAAGCATATATGAGCATTTCATCTAAAATTCTACCATTTATAAATTTAAAACATTGATTAACATACAATTGGTAAATTTTCAATTCCTTACAATTACAAAATAACCAATCTCAATCAACATAATTCTACATCTAAATTTTCTAATTCCAATCACCATGACAAAATTTCAGCCACCTAAACCCTATCTTCAACCTTAAAAATTCATAATGACAAAATACCCAACCTTCTAAGTGCCCACTAACACAAATTCCAGCCACCCTTTGGTGTTTACCTTTATCTCTTATCCATGAAAAAACCAAGTTACTAGAAAATCACAACAAAAAATCTAAGTAATTCTCTCATTTCTTCTTCCCCTGTCGACCGCCCTAATTTTTCTTAAAACCCAACAATAACCACCTTTGTATGCATACTCATCGATGGCTCATACCATTCAAAAAAATTACATGATTTGTGAAATCTATTACCATATTTGTTGCCCCAAAAAAACCTCTCAG
The DNA here is from genome assembly GCA_019671005.1 of Hibiscus mutabilis. NCBI lineage: Eukaryota > Viridiplantae > Streptophyta > Magnoliopsida > Malvales > Malvaceae > Hibiscus > Hibiscus mutabilis. The sequence goes on from JAGYYJ010002248.1 coordinate 106,959, forward strand.
GTTGTTATCGGATCAAGATGTCTTCAACACCGCGGACTTCCCACACACACAGATCGAAACTTAGTTTCCTCAACCATTGAATCCTTTTCTCCACCCTTCATTTTTTTCTTCTTCTTCTTATTCTTCTTCAGTGAATGTATCTTCACTTTTCCCTTTCTTTCAAATTTTATAACCGTTGTTAGGGTTAAGGATTTTAATGGAATAAAATATGATTATATAATTTGAAGTTTAATTTTATTTATCATTTTGTTTAATTCAGCAAAATATTGACGTGTATAGAAATATTAATATTTTATTATTTTTCACGTCATAACGGTGTTAGATGTTTAACGAACGAGTGATGAAAAAATTCAATGTGTAAAGTTCAGTGAGTAAATTTTTCATTTTAAAACTTCGGTGACCAAAATAGGTCACAAAGCAAAGTTCAACGATGAATTATTTATTTTACCCTGAATAGATTTACTTATTATTTTAACCTACATCATATAAGTCCAATCATTCACTTTGCTACCTCAATTTGACTTGATACAAATTGTTTGATTAAATTGTGAACTAAGTGGAAATGATATGAATCCAGTTGTGAAGTTTGCCGAATTATATATGAATTTGCCCGATCGTGATTTGAGTAAGAACTTGAAAAGAAAAAATAAATAAATTTAAGTTCAAGGATGAACTTTGTGGAGTTGTAATGGCAAATGGTATGAAAGGTTGATAAGATGTGATGGAGATTATGATGGTTTGATTGTGAATAGGAAATGAATGGAAGGTGATGGAATTAAGGGTTATGGAAAGGATGTGTTGTATGGTAGAGTATGAAAATAGTGGACAGGGAAAAATATGGTGTAGGTTAAGGTTGGCGTAGGAACAAGTTAGAACCAACACTATGAAGAGTGAAGACCCAAACCTTATGAGTTCATGAACTGTTGTGGAAAAGGATGGATTGCATGACCCTCTAGTTATAAAGAACTAGGAACCAACGATATAACAAATGGAATAGATAGACTGCCACAAGACTAAGCTTGAAAGTCGATAAAGTTCTTGAAGAACTAGAAAAGAGAGCACTCTCAATTAAAGTTTTATATCATCAAAGTCGTGTCTATAATGGAGAAATGATGCCTATTTATAGTGTTCAAGGCTAGAATTAAAAGGTTACAACAAAGAGTAAAGTCTTCAACATTATGGAAATGAAGACTCCATAATGGCTTACGTTCTTCCTTCTCCCATGGTAGCCGAAAAGGCTTGATGAAGCTTTAGGATGAATGTGGACAATTTTAGGACAAATGTAGACACCCATTTGTTCACATGGAAAAAACCTTTGAGCTTTCAAGGATTGACTCTCTAAGATGAATTGTTGGATGAATGTGGACGTCCTTAGGATGAATGTAGACATCCATGCATCCACAAGGGAGTGACTTTTGAGATTCCAAGCTTTGTTTGTTTTCCTTTGATCTCCTTTAATGCCTTAATGGATGAATAAAAAAATTCCTTCAATACTTTCTTCCTCCTTAGAATTCGAAAAGTCTCCTTTTTAATGGTCCCTTGAATGTTTGTCATCCTTGAAGAATTCGAATAGCCCCCTATGATCCAATCTTCATCCTCAACCGAAAGTGTATCTAGACATACCTATAGAAAACATTCATGCTTATAAAAAATATGAGAATGAAATAAAATACCATGCAAACTTAAATGAACTAGTTTAATTAAATGAACCAGTTGAATTAAATGAACTTGCATACTTAAATAAACTAACATGCTTAAGTGAACTAGTATGCTTTAAATGAACTAACATACTTAAATGAACTAAACATGCTTAATGAACTAACATGCTTAAATGAACTAGCATACTTATTTATTCATGTGCAATAAATGAACTATAATGCAAAACTAAACATGCAAATTTATTAATGCTCATGCAACTACATGCAACACACTCCTAAGCTAGTGTCAACTTACTAATGCTTGGAAAATAATTGATAATTTAGTGTAAATATGCCAATAAAATAATGCCAAATATAGGTCTTTTGTGTGCAAGTATACAAGATCAACAAGTAATATAGTAGTAAGCTGAGTATCATATCTACGAGGATTGTCTAAGAGTTAAGTGACACAATTTTACTTGTGAAATTGGAAAAATGAGTTTGATTTAGAATTCAAATTTTGGTTTTAAGATAAATGACTAAGGAAGACTATAATGGAAATTCAAGCAAGTTGGCAAACAAATGTATTCAAATGGTGATAAGCGTTAGTAGGGAATGCTTGGATTTCTCACTAACTATGCCAACCTTTTAATAACCTTCAGCCTTGGTTTTATTGCCGAGCTGATTTTAAAGTGGCAATGCCTCTGTCGACGACAATACCCTAAGTCAATTATAATTAACCCATATATATCTATAGTGAAGTTTCTCAATCGTTAACTTGGCAAAGTTTTAATCTTTACTACCAAGGGGTAGACTTACTTTCAAAGTAAGCTCATATTCTTGAACATCTTCTGTCGAAGTTTCTCACCTTAATACCTTGGAAATTAATCGTTATCCCCCAAGTCTATTAAGATATTAAGGGATAATATGATGCAATGCCAACTATCGTGTGACAAAAAACTGAAGGAAATTAAGTACTAGAACGATAGACAAAAATGCCGAAGCATTCGATTATTAAATGCTAAAAATAGATTAGCATTTCTCTAACACACCCTTCCCGGTCGGGTAGAGATCCGAGTCGGATAGTGTTATCGGAAGACAAATCGGAGGCTCGGAATAGGGTTCAAAGTTAAAAACCTAATATAATTATCATATTGATTATTCTTAAGAGTTATCCACTTTGTTACCAAACTTAATCGAAGTTGGGGTCAATTTTAAACTTTTCGAGTTTTAGGGACTAAATTGTAAATTGTACAATTTAAAGGTCCTTAGACGAAATTCAGGTTATCATACTAAATTTAACCTTACTAATTATTAGCCTGTGAAATTTCATTACTAACAGATGTCATTTACCTATATGATTAGACGATACAATATTTAGTGACCATTTTGTAAACTATTCAAAACTGTTTTGTTATTCGGATTAACCTATTAGGTGATTTCCAAACCTTACCAAATTTTACCAGTACACTTACAAATCATGTTCCTATTGGTACGTCACATTTTTAGGGCATTCAGAATCCTTTTACCAAGTTTTCACCTTAGGCTCATTTTTAGGCACTTTTTAACCATTTTAACCTATCCAAACCTATACAACAAACCATATTACCAAATCATCATACAATCATAGATAGACTTATACAAAACAAGTTGGACCATATGCCACTTCACTGGGAGTTTATAGCAGGGGATAACATACATATATGGCAAGGACGTGACTTGCAACCGCAATAACACGATCAAGGCTCAGCATTTATCAAGGTCCTAAAAATGCATGTAACACACATGTTAGGCTTACATAGCCTAGTGAGGTAGTTATAACAATTACAATGAATGATCAATATTATGAAATGTGTAATAATCAAATATAAAAGTAGTCATATTAAGCTGTGCACAATTCATGCTTATTACACATATTCTCATGCTTTCATATTCACATATTACATTTAACATATTCATATCATAATCATAATGCGTAGCATAATTCATAAATCATAATGTCGTAGCATAATTTATAAATCATTAAGCCATAGCATAATTCATAGACACATATCACATTAGGTACCATAGATACACGGATTCCCTTGTACACCAACACATATAACGGAGAGTTTACCGTAGCCCTTGAGCCGTAGCTTTAAAGATATATCCCTTACAAAACCGACCTTATTTCCCCCACATATAGGCCGTAGCCCTGGACCGTAGTCCTCCCTTACTTAAGTGAGCTCAATAATCCTATGGCATGCCAATTGTATCCAATGTCCATAATTACACAAATTCACATAGTCTATATTTTTCAAGTCATATCATATCAAATATCAAAATGAGCCTTAGCTCCATATCATGTCACATTTCCTATTATTTTCATATATCACATACGTATAGCATATCATAGTCATATTTGCACATATCAAAGCAATGTAGGTACTTACTAGATTTGCCAATCGAATTCAACATAGTTACTTTACATGAGACCTTAAACAAATACAAACATAAGAACAAAATAATGCAACGAGATGGCATCGAGCCTACCCCTTGACAAAACTACACTCACCTCGACAACCTGATACTTTTAAGGTTCTTGGATAACAACGCATTTGAGCCAGTCGATAGCAAGGACTCAAATTTATTGAACTGGAAAACTCGAACTTACCACCCTATCTCTGAATCGTTCTCTGTCCCTTCATTTCTTATGTTTTCTGTGCACAATTCTCCCCTATATATATTCAATTTGGCCGACTCCCTCCTTTGCCTTCATCCTCCACGTAGGTGGAGTGGTGGCACAAATTTGGGGCATAGCCCTTTGGCTTGAGCCACGTTGTGGCCACCTCCCCGTTGTGCCGTGCCGAATCATCCCCAATTATGGGATTTCCCACGGCCTTTATCTTTTTTCTTTTCTTTTTTTCTTTTTTAATAATAATAATAATAATAAAACTGATACGGTTAGCCCAAATAACCTTTACTGCTTCAAATTTGGTACAGGATCGAGCTAATTATTTAACCGGTGTAAAATATTCGATCACTGAAACTTAAACCCAACTAGACCGATTTTTGGGGTGTAACAACTCTTCCCCCCTTTAAGAAAATTCGTCCTCGAATTTTCACTTCAGGCGAACAGATGAGGATACTATTTTTGTATAGTCTCCTCGAGTTCCCATGTTGCCTCTTCAACAGAATGACTTCACCATAAAACTTTCACTAAGGGCACAGTCTTGTTATAAAGCCGTTTAACTTCTCGTGCGAGGATCTGAACAGTTTCTTCCTCGTATGTCAAATTAGATTAAATCTCCACAGGTTCTGATTCAATCACATGGGAAGGATCTGACCGATACTTGCGTAGCATAGATACATGGAAGACGTTGTGAATCTGACTTAATTCTGTGGGGAGAGCTAATCGATAAGCAACAGGTCCAATCTTTTCAATCACCTCGAATGGACCAATGAAGCAAGGACTTAGCTTTTCTTTCTTTCCGCAACGAAGGATCTTCTTACTTTGAGCAAGGCCTATTCACCAACCTCGTACTGAATATTTCCCCTGCCCAGGTCGGCATAGGACTTGTGTCGGTCGAAGGTAGCCTTAAGCCAATCACAGATAATGGTAGTCCTTTCTTTGGTTTCCCGAAGTAAGTCAGGACCTAGCATTTTTTCCTTCACCGAGTTCAGTCCAACACAATGGAGTTTTACACCTCCTTCCATAGAGAGCTTCATAAGGAGCCATTTGAATTGAAGCCTGGTAACTATTGTTGCAAGCAAACTCAACCAAGGGTAAGGATTTCTCCCACGTATTATCGAAGTCAATGACACAGGCTCATAGCATATCTTCCAGAATCTGAATAACTCTTTCAGATTGGCCGTCAGTTTGAGGATGGAAAGCAGTGCTAAGATGCACTCACGTTCCCAAGGCCTCGTGTAAGGTCCTCCAAAATTGAGACATAAATCGTGGGTCAAGATCAGGGATGATAGATACCAGAATTTCGTGTAAACGAATAACTTCAAGGATGTACAATTCTGCGAGCTTAGGCAAGCTAAAATCTACTCTTACTAGAAGGAAGTGAGCAAACTTGGTGAATCGGTCCACACTGACCCATATGACATCATTTTTCTTTGGGGTCAAAGGTAGACCACTTACGAAGTCCATCGTGATACGCTCTCATTTCCATTGCGGAAGTTCAATAGGCAATAGAAGACCCGTAGGTACCTTGTGCTCGGTTTTGACCCGTGGACAAGTCAAACACGTAGCTACGTAGTCCGTGATTTTATTCTTCATACCGGACCACCAATAGATCTCCTTCAGATCTTTGTACATTTTGGTAGCTCCAGGGTGAACAGAGAAGGGCTAGAATAAGCTTCACTTAGGATTTGATTTCGAAGATAATCATCATCGGGAACACAAATGCGGTTGAGGAAACACATTAATCCTTCGAAATTCAAAGAAAAGTCAGGATCTGAGCTATCCTCGACCTTAGTAATAAGGGGTTGCAACTCCTCATCAATTTCTTGGAGTGCCTTAATTTGAGACACAATGGTCGAATGAACTCTTAACTCAGCTAGCAATTTGCCATGCTTCTTGAGCCGAAAGTGAGCATTCAAGCATTTCAAGGAAGAAGTGGGTTTCCGGCTAAGAGCATTAGCCACCACATTGGCTTTACCGGGATGGTAGTCAATTACTAAATCATAATCTTTCAATAGCTCCATCCATCGGCGTTGATGAAGATTTAACTCTGTCTAGGTCAGGAGGTACTTTAGACTTCTATGATCAGTGTATAGGTAACACTTCTCACCATAGAGATAATGCCGCCAAATTTTCAAAGCGAGCACAACTGCGGCGAGTTCTAGATCATGAGTCGGGTAATTTAGCTCGTGAGGCTTGAGTAGAGTGAGGCATAAGCTATGACTTTGCCTTCTTGCATCAGAACACAACTTAATCCCAACTGGGACACATCACTGTACACGGTAAAGTCTTTGCCCGACTCGGGTTGCATTAACACAGGGGCATGAGTAAGGACTTGCTTGAGCTGGTTGAAACTCCTTTGCTGATCAACAATCCATACGAAAAGAGTATCCTTGCGGAGTAGCTTTATTAAGGGTGCTGCAAGCAATGAGAATCCCTTAACGAATCTATGGTAATAGCCTGCAAGGCCTAGAAAACTACGAACTTCTCCCACATTCTTCGGAAGAGTCCAATCAAGGATTGCTTGAATCTTCTTTGGGTCTACTTGAATTCCCGCATAAGAGATTACATGGAAAAGAAAGGATACTTCAGATAACCAGAACTCATATTTACTGAACTTAGCATAGTCTTGTTTCTCCCGAAGGGTTTGAAGTACGACCCAGAGATGTTCTTCACGAGAAACAGAGTCTTTAGAATAAATCAGAATGTCATCTATAAAGACAACCACAAACTTATCGAGATAGGGCCAAAATACACTATTCATCAGGTCTATGAAGGCTGTAGGTGCATTCGTGAGCCCAAAAGGCATCACTAGAAATTCATAGTGACCATATCTGGTGCAAAAGGCAGTCTTTGGAACATCAGACTCTTTTACCAACATTTGGTAGTATTCGGACCGAAGATCTATCTTGGAAAAGACAGAAGCATCCTTCAACTGATCAAAGAGGTCATCTATCCTCGGAAGTGGGTATTTGTTCTTGATCATCACTTTATTCAATTGACGATATTCAATGCAGAGACGCATCGATCCATCCTTCTTTTTGACGAAAAAAACTGGTACTCCCAGGGTGAAGAATTCGGTCGAATGAATCCCTTATCTTGAAGGTATTGAATTTGAACTTTTAACTCATTCAACTCCACCAAATCCATTCTATACGGAGTAGTGGAGACCGGAGTAGTTCCATGTTGTACTTCTATCTCGAACTTAACTTCACGGGTAGGAGGGAGTCCCGGAAGTTCATCAGGAAACACACCAGGAAATTCATTCACCACGGGTACATCTTCAAATTTCAAATCTTTCTTAGACTACATGGCATATATGAGACTCTTTTTAGGCTAGGGTTCAGACTTTATCAAGGTTATGCTCTCCTTACCGAGTCCACGGAGATATAATTACTTCATTGAACAATCCACCCACGCTTGATGTTTAGCTAGCCAATTGAGGCATAGAATGAGATAAAACTCATGGAAAGGTAAATCAATCAAGTTGGCCGGAAATGGGATCCCTTGGATCCTTAGGGGACAAACTCTACAGATTATTCGAATAACCACACTATCTCCTAGTGGATTTGAGACAAGTATCTCGGAAGCAACATGTTCACATTCTAAAGCATATTTTTCAATTAACAGTTCACTAATAATGGGACACGTAGATCCTGGACGTGTTTCTATTGCAACACGTCTATCGTTAGGCACAAATAGTTTCAGATCTAATCATATAGAAAGAATATAAATCGTGTAAGTTGCAAGTCACAGATAACATATACAAATAAACACCTAGGTGGCATATGTAGACACAGACTCATAACGTATGCTTGGTTAGTCCTAGAATCAACTAAACCTAAGCTCTGATACCATAATTGTAACACCCCCTTCCCGGTCTAGTAGAGATCTGGGTCGGATAGTGTTATTGGAAGACTAATTAGAGGTTCAAAATAGGGTTCAGAGTTTAAAACCTAATCTAAGTATCATATTGATTATTCTTAAGAGTTATCCACTTTGTTTGTTACCAAACTTAATCAAAGTTGGTGTCAATTTTAAACATTTTTTAGTTTTAGGGACTAAATTGTAAATTGTACAATTTAAAGGTCCTTATCCGAAATTCAAGTTATCATACTAAAATTAATCATACAAATTATTAGCCTGTGAAATTTCTTTACTAATGGAGGTCATTTACCTATCTGATTAGACGATACAATATTTAGTGACCATTTTTGTAAACTGTTCAAAACTGTTTTATTATTAGGATTAACTTATACAAAACAAGTTGGACCATATGCCACTTCACTGAGAGTTTATAGCAAGTGATAACATACATATATGGCAGGGACGTGACTTTCAACCACAATAACACGATCAAGGCTAGAAATTTATCAAGGTCCTGAAAATGCATGTGACACACATGTTAGGCTTACATAGCCTAGTAAGGTAGTTATAAAAATTACAATGAATGATCAATATTATAAAATGCATGAAAATCAAATTTAAAAGTAGTCATATTAAGTTGTGCACAATTCACGCTTATTAAACATATTCTCATGCTTTCATATTCACATATTACATTTCAGATATTCATATCATAATGTCGTAGCATAATTCATAAATCATAATGTCGTAGTATAATTCATAAATCATAATGTCGTAGCATAATTCATAAATCATAATTTCATAGCATAATTCATAGATACATATCACATTAGGTACCATTGGATACACAGATTCCCCTATACACCAACACATATAATGGAGAGTGGGCTGTAGCCCTTGAGCCGTAGCTCCGGAGATATATCCCTTACACAACCGACCTTATTCCCCTCACTTATAGGCCGTATCCTTGGACCGTATTCCTCCCTTACTTAACTGAGCTCAATAATCCTATGGCATGCCAATTGTATCCAATGTCCATAATTACACAAATTCACATAGTCCATATTTTTCAAGTCATATCATATCAAATATCAAAATGAGCCTTAGCTCCATATCATGTCACATTTCCTATTATTTTCATATATCACATACGTATTGCATATCATAGTCATATTTACACATATCAAAGAAATGCAGGTACTTATCGGATTTGCCAATCGAATTCAACATAGTTGCTTTACGAGAGCCCTTAAACAAATAAAAAAATAACAACAAAATAATGCAACGAGATGGCACCGAGCCTACCCCTTGGCACAACTACACTTACCTCGACAACCCAATGCTTTTAAGGTTCTCGGATAACAATGCCTTTATCCGTGGCTTTCGGAAGAGATGACATTTGTTCTGTATCTACCCCTTGAGTCAGTCGATAGCAAGGACTAAAATTTATCAAATCAAAAAACTTGAACTTACCACCCTATCACTGAATCGTTCTCCATTCCTTCGTTTCTTATGTTTTCTACGCACAATTCTCCCCCATATATATTTAATTTGGCCGGCTCCCACCCTTGCCTTCATCCTCCACGTAGGTGGAGTGGTGGTACAAATTTGGGGCATAGCCCTTTGGCTTGAGCCACATGGTGGCCACCTCCCCTTGTGTCGTGCCGAATCATCCCCAATTGTGGGATTGCCCATGAAAATTCCTTCAATTTGAAGTAATTGGCCGTGGGTCCCATGACCTTTATCTTTTTTCTTTTCTTTTTTCTTTTTAATAATAATAATAATAAATTGTTACGGTTAGCTCGAATAACCTTTTTTGCTTCAAATTAGGTACAAGATCGAGCTAATTATTGAACCGGTACAAAGTATTCGATCACCGAAACTTAACCTCAACTAGACCAGTTTTTGGGGTATGACAGTTTCATCACAAAAACATGCCCAACCAACTTAAAGAAATTAGTTCATGGCTGGTGGAACCATCAACACCAAATACTTTTCAAATAACATCACCTTAAAATCAGATCTAAAATAAAGAGAAATGGGCAAAGAAAGAATCCGTCAATGTAGCCCTTCAATTGATCTAGAGCTCTCAGTCTTAGCCTGGTCGAACAATAGTCGTCTTCTTCCTCACCACAGTGTAGCCTCTTCGATTATGTCCTTTTGCTCATCATCGGGCTTCCTTTGAATAGGCACGCGTGAAAACCCTAGATTGTGTTTGAATTCAAAAGTTGGTTATGCTCTTGAGATAAGAGCGCTATCCAATTTATCCTCTTATCTTCTTTTTGAATTTTAGGGCTGACCGAATCTTTAACCAACTGCTAGTAGACCTGGCATCACCATCCATCTTTTTCTAATCACGTCTGACAATCTTCATCCTACATTGCCAACTCGACTTGGCATTTTTCTCTTGGTTTTCTGGTTCTACACTGCCAACTGCTTATGCTCTGCTCCTGTCATCCTACTTCTGACCTTCCCTGCACACCCAACCAAAGAAATACACATTTACTCTGGAAAAAGAAACGTTCCCTAACTCTTTAATGCAAATGCATGATTCTGCTAACTAAATGCATGACTCTATACTCAAAGCCAAGCAAAATCATGGCAATATATAGAGAAAAAAAACAATACTTTTGGGGAGTTAACACTCCCCCAAACTAGCTCATTGCTTGTCCTTAAGTAATGCAACTAAAGTTTAAGAAAACAAATGTGCAGGCAATATGGATCAAGTATCCTTTTACTCTCTTAGTCAAATTTACTACCCAAACTCAGAATTATTATTATTTATATATATCTTGTTTTTTAATTTACCATGAGTTTCTGCTGGCAATATTTTTAGGCTTGCGTTGCAATATTGTTTGGCGTGAGAAGTAAGAGGGAGCATACCACGAACCCCCACGTTAGTCCAGACATTACTAAGCTTACTCATCATACTCATACCTAAAGATTTTGGCTTGAGAACTAAGAGGGAGCAAACCATGAAGCCTCAAGCTAATTATTATCTCTAAGGTAGATGAGAGTTCTATATTTTTTTGCCTTTGGCAAAACATTGTTGCCTTATTCTTTCTTTTTACCTTGACATTGTTTTCTTTTTTTGAGTTTAGTTTCAAGAATTCTATGTTTGTTTTGGTGTTGTCACTGAATTTTCACCAGGCTTTTACTTGTGTACCATTGTTACATCTTTGTTAGGTTTTGTAGTATTGTTAGATTATTATTACCTTATAGGTTTTAGTATTAGTTAGTTAGTTTTCATAAAGCCCTAAATGGAGAAGTGTTTTAGGATATGGCTTAATGGCCCATTTAGTTGAATAGGGGTTTAATTGATAGTTAGATTAATTTGACCAATTGGTAGATTAGTTGAAATAGAATAAAAATTCATTATATAGGAATTAGGACATTCATTACATAGAAAATAAAAAAATGATCAATTTGTTTCAAAAATAAATGAAGTTCACTATATATTCGATTGTTAAAAGAAATAAATAGAGTCCAAATTCATTCGTAGAAAACCATACAAGTCCATTACATTCTTAATTAGTTAGGCAGAAATAAAGAGCCCGTTTTTAAGAGTCCATTAAAATTACATGCCCTTTCACATTTAAAATACGTGGCCTGCTCAACCCAGTTCTAATTTATGGCCTTAAGCTTTTTGCGCAACTGAAGAGGACCATCAGATTGGGGATGATCCAACGACATAGATCATACACGGAGTGGACGCGTGATCCAACTAGAGGAAGGCAAATGGCCTATCATCTGGACCGTAGATTAGAGAGCAATCCAGCGGCCCGGATTGATCAGCAGCAAAGCACGTGGATCACCACTCGCGCGTGGCAACCACGCTCCTAACTTTCCAGCTTATGGCAGGCATTTTGACTTCTCCGACAGAGCTCAGGCGCCGTTTTGATTATTCCTCACCAACAGCGTCGTCACCATTTGCAATTACCGGAAACAAAAACACAAAACAAGGAGTTAGAAAAGAAACAAAGCAAATCAAAAGGGCAACCAAATCCCTAAACCAATGCCTTAGCTAAAAATCAAGTTCAAATCACAGGCAAAGTCAACCAACACAGGAGGGATTGGATCCCTAAATTGGTGCCTTAGCAAGAATCCAGCAATGATCAAATTAAAGTAGTGAACAAAAAGGTAACAAGCTTAAAATCAGAGCCGAGACAAGATCAAATGAGGAAGATATTAGGGATTCAGGCTTGAAATTCAAGCAATTCTGTAACTATATAAACCCCTTTGTAATTCATGTAGACACAAAACAATTTCATACGATTCAACAATTACAAAAAACACACTAGATACAATTAGCGTTAAGAAGTTGTAAAGCCAGCATGCAAGGATTGTAATCAAAGTTTCAAAGCAATTCGAGAAGCAAGTTTCTAGTAATGTTTTCTATCTTTTTCTTTATGTTTCGAATTTAAATAAAGGAAAGGGGATTGTTTTACCTTTGTTCTATTTAAAATGTCATTATTATTTGGCTTTCACGTAGCTCCGTTGAAAAAATGCGATTTTGAGGTCGCCAAAATCTAGGGAAACTAGGGTTTTTGGAAAATTTTGCCGCCGGTGGAGGGCGGCCGACACGACGAACCATCACCGTGTTCTTCAGTTCATAAGAACACAGAAGAACTCGACAGAGAATTTAAAGGATGATAAGTTTGATCCATTTGGGGAGAATGTTATAAAATGAAATATGTTTATAATATTTATTATATATACTAACCCGTTTGACCCGACCCAAACCCGGTTATATCCCATGCCATTCTTTCCTGGTTCTTATACCGTGGCCCCTTTATTTTCAATTGTTTCAATTTCGTCATTTTTCTTTTCAATTCGGCACTAAATTTTAAATTGTTTTCAAATTATTCCTTACATATGGTTTTATTTTAATTTAGTCCATTATATATATTTTGTTATAAATAAAATGTAACACCCAAATCCTAGCTTAGAAGTATTGGAATTAAATTGCATAAATTGATAGCTTAATTGAATCTAGAATTAAGCTAAATTGAATAGTCAAGGGCCTAATTGAAAGAATGAATGAAATAAGTGACCAAATTAGAATGACTACATTGAATTAAACAAGAAAGAAGAGGAATGCATGATAAACTTCATGGTTCTCTTATTTGCCCTTGACTAATTACATGATTAGTAACTAATTAAGGGATAGATTAGTAAAATCTTAATTCCACTAATGTGGATAACCAAATGGTCATCATCTTCTTCATGCATTTGGCCGAAACTAGAGAGAAAGAAAAAGGAGAGAGAAAGCTTGGAAATTCAGCCATTGAAGAAGAAATTAAGCTTGCATGTGTAGGAAATTTTCATTAAAATTAAGCAAGAAGCAAAGTAAGTATAATTCTTCTTGTGTTTAATTGTATAGGCAACTATGATTGTGGAATTGGACTGATTTTGATGATGTTAGATGAACTAGACATTGAATAAGTTGTTAGATGATTGAATGATTTTAGAATTATGCAAAATTGAAGAATGAACATTAGGTACAAAGCTGAAATCATGTGTTTCTGATTGTGTAATAAACCTAGGTTGCTGGAAAATTGAATTGTGTTGTTGAGATGAAAATTGAATGATTAGAACTTAAAATTTAGCTATGGAATTAATGAATTGATGATGATCATGAATAGATATTGTAAAGAAGGTGTTAAACAAATCAATTGTTAGCAAACAATGCTGGAAATGAAGGATAAAAGTATGAACATAGTTATGTAACATAGAAATTGTTTTGTGGAATTGAAATCGAGTAAACATGCAAGATTAGGCTTTGTAACCAACTTGCCCTGTTTTGACAGCCTTGTATAATGAATTAAAATTGACTTCACATGTTTAGGATATCATATGAAATGAATTATAGGGCCAAGACATTGGTTAAAATGAATTAAAGGCATTAAAATGTGATTAGATGCAATCTGCCCAGAATTGCTCTATTCTGGGCAGTCACTTTGAAAATTCTCCAAAAATTGTATAGACTGAATTCAGGGATGAAATTTTAATCACATGATCCTTAGAATGTCTATTTTCATTAAGTGAAAATAGAATTGAAAACTGGGTCATATACTAAAAACTGTAAATAGGAATTGGTGGACAGTGCAAACTGTCCAGGTAGTGTAAATACCCTGTCTTTGAGAAATAAACTGTATTAAATGGCTAAGAAATAATATGGGAATTTTTTTCAGCTTTCCAATGGTGTATAGAAATCGAAATTCTGACATGCAGATTAAAAGATATGGTCATTTAAAGGGACAGTGTGCAAACTGCCAGGCAGCAGTGTCCTGGGCAGTTTGGGACTGTTTTTGCACCTAAATGCAAACTGTTTCCAAAACAGTTTTGGGAAATTGTAATCTGTCCAATTATGTCTTAAAATAAAGTAATAACAATATGGAATTGAATCGGTAAGAAATGCTTAAAAAGAAGCATAAAAACGGTAGCTAAATGTTAGGTAAAATGTGATAACATTGCTACTATGATTGTGTGATATTGTGTTGTTTTGATGAAATTTGTATATGTTATGCTTGCTAGATCAAGGGCAACAGATTGGGGAAGAAGAGGATAGGAGCGGACATCCCAAAGCTAGAGGCAAAGGGATTTGGATCCAAGATAGTTGAATTGCTAGTAGTGTAGTGAGTGTAACTAACCTTAGGGTTGGGACTTAGGTCCTAACCAACCTTGTTATTGCTTAAATGAAATGTCAATGCCAACATGACTTAAAGTATATTTGGCAAATTAAGGGGAGAATGAAATGTATGATAACTTGTTTGATGCCATGATCTTTGTGTTTACTTGGGTGTTAAGCAAATGTAATCAAATGCTTGTCATGTGCATTGCTTATGTCTGAGGTATGAAATGGCATTTTTGCTTGGAGAATAAGGTACGTACAATGCATACATATGCTTGTGTTTGTGAATGTTATACATGGCTGATTGAATCTAATGGTATGGATAGTTATGTATTGGGAGTTAAGATTCCATAAGCCTAAGGGTTTGGCCTTTGAATGGCATAATGTTATATTGAATCAAGAAATGTATAAAGCTTAAATGAAATGGATAATCAATAACCTTGGTAGCTAGTTCGATAGATAGGAGGGCATGCCTTATAATCTTGAGCTCATATTGGCACTACGGTGCATATTGGTACGACGGTGCATATTGGCACTTCAGTGCATATTGGCACTACAGTGCATATTGGCACTTTGGTGCATATTGATAAGATTTGATTATCTAGTAAGCTACTTATTGGTTATAATCTTGAGCTCATATTGGCACTTCAGTGCATATTGGCACTACAGTGCATATTGGCACTTCGGTGCATATTGATAAGATTTGATTATCTAGTAAGCTACTTACCAAGGAAATTTTGAAAGATGACTTAATGAACATTGCTTGTATTATAAGAAACTTGAATGAACTTTCTTGCTTTGAAAGATGACCCATGAATGGTTGCTAAACTTGTTTCTTGTCATGAAAGAAATATATGGATGATGGCTTTATGTATAAATGGCTACTTGATAATTTGATGATTGGTTGCTAGTCTTTTAAGCATGTTATTCGAATGGACTATGGAAACCATGATGGATTGTTGTTAAGTTGGTTGTATGACATATAAAAGATGCCTAAGTTATCCTATGTAATTCGAATAGCATATGTATTGTATTGATGGTATTGATTCCTTGAAAACATGAAAACTTGGATGTGTATACTTTGAAATTGACTAGACTTAGTGTTACCTCACTAAGTACACATCTTGTACTTACCACTCTACTCTTCATTCTTCCCATAACAGATTAAAGAATACTTCAAGAGGATATCTTGGGTTTGAAGCAACACTTGAGGGAAGCTTGAAAGTATGAATTCATACTCTTTGTATACTCCTAGTTTGGTGGCACTAGATTTTGTAATAGTTAGCCTAGATCATACATTTGGGTATGTGTTTAAGACTAGTATGTGTATTGTTTTGATGGGCCTAACATGTAATCAATTTGGATGATTCAAACTATGTATGTGACTTGGTTGATTTGTATATATAAGATGGTATGATGCTGCGCATAATATGATAGTATTGCAATGCTTGTTGAACCTTGTATGAATCGAATGCTAAACTAGAAATGGTATGATCATACATTGTTTCCTATGGCTATTGGATGATTCGGCTATGCCGAGTTAAGGCCAAGGTATGTACAATCATGCATTTACAATGTATTATCTAAGGATGCCATGAAATATTATGTTTGATTGAAATAGGAAACAAATGAAATGAGATGTCTTAATTGTAAAGAAACAAACTTAATAAGTTTAGGTATCATCTAGCTATTCGAATAGGATGCTTAAACTTGTAAAGATTGGAAATTGTATGCTTGTAATGATCATGTTGAATGATTGAAAAAGTAGTTTCTTAAGATGCAAATAAGCTAGTTAAAGCATGATTAGTGAATCCCTTAGTGTAATTCGAATAAGCACATGCAATTGAAATACGAATGAAAGTTGAATTATGACTAGAAGTAACCTAAAGTGAAGTATGCCACACTTATGTTTATTGTTTGAATGGATTGGTAATATGATAATAGTAACTTAGGTTATAAGTATGAAATGGAACAAAATGGTACCTAACATAGTATGCTATGTATGTTTTTTTTGTTTAATGTAGATTGATGAATGTATTGTTGTATTGAAAGGTTTAAAGTTTAGGTTACTTGCGCATCAAGGCAAGTATCCTGAGGTTACTTGT
This sequence comes from Hibiscus mutabilis, assembly GCA_019671005.1. NCBI lineage: Eukaryota > Viridiplantae > Streptophyta > Magnoliopsida > Malvales > Malvaceae > Hibiscus > Hibiscus mutabilis. The sequence continues at coordinate 123,873 of JAGYYJ010002248.1, forward strand.
ACGACAAGTAACCTATCAATTGCTTTGTTTTGTTCCAGTAACGCTCCCGAACTGGGTTACGGCTAACCCGAGGATGGGGTGTTACATAAAATTAATTTCCCTTTTCTTTATTTTAGCAATTATTTTGATTATTAGTTTAATTTAAGTGATTTTGTTCTCTTTGTTCTTATGTGTATAAATGTTTGTGTGTAAAACCTTAGGATTAAGGACTTAAAACCTAGAATAGAGACATGTATGTTGTAGAACATTATTCATTTTCAATAAAACACACTTAATTGTATTTAAACTTAATAGTTAAAATAAATGTAGATATTTCTTAAGGTTTAAACACTAAATTCTAAAAAACAATAACACACCTAAGGAAAGCTTAATTAATTCGGTGTCTTATCAAACGGGAATAAGGGTTAGCGCTAGGAGTGTTGGCGGTGATTAAAGTTCATGTCTCGGGCAATAAGGCCGTTAAAATAGATTTACATTCATAAATAAAATAAAACATTTTATCAAAATACCCTTACCTTAAAAGTGATCTAATCACACTTTTTTCAAAAAAGATTGGTGGCGACTCTGTGATTTTATAAGATTTTCCAAAACGTCAAAACTCCTAAAGAGGGTTGCGACAGCTTGGCGACTCCACTGGGGAGATTTTTTTTTTTTTCTAAAAAAACAAAAGAGGGTCAGGCCACAAATTGTTTTCAAAAATGTTTTTAAAAGAATTTGCAAGTTCACAAAAGGTTTCAATTTATTTGTCTGCTTAATGAATGTAATTCTATTTTACGCACTTTAAATGATTATTGCAACAAGCTCTATTCCTGAGCTCCACCCAATTGTTAAGTGAGGGGAAAATGCTTTACTCATGTCATAATATTGATTCTCCGTATGAGCCTAGCAAATACCTTCGGGACTTATATGCCTCATGTCTTCGTAAGGATACTGATTCTTCTAGAAGATCCGTGTTGAACTTGGTTCGTTTGAAACCTATAATGGTTGAGAACCAAGGGCCTTGCTACCCTTAGTAGGGGACAACAAGGATAGCTCGAGTACCTTTTAGAACTCAACTGTTTGAGAACTTAGAGCCCACCCCAATAGAGCCATGCGGAAAACCTAGGGTTTTAGTAATAAGGGGAGACATGTCCTGGAGTGTTGGAATGTGCTGCCTAAATTTGTTTTTGAAATTATTTTGAATTCTCTATGTTTTTATGATTTTAATCTTCCTTCCATTTGTCTTGTTGTTTTGCATATCCATTCATGCCACATCATTACATATTTAGAAGGGGTTGATTCTCAAAATCATTGCTCAACTTTGAAAAATCAGCAAACATTTGGAGATAGTCTAGTAGCTGATCATGAGACAGAAACTTCAAAATATGCCCAAATTAGTATTAAACAGAACAATGTGCAAGAATTACAGGAAATCTAGGAGCACTTTGATTATGAGACTAAGCAGTTGTTTTATAAAGCCTATGGTGACATAGCCTATCTCTTGTACGTGAAGGTGGACGAGCAGTTTCTGAAAGCCTTGGTTCAATTCTAGAATCCATGGTATTGCTGCTTCACTTTTAATAAAGAAGATATGATGCCTACGATTGAGGAGTACTTAGCCCTTTTCAACCTGTGCAAAGTGAAGAAGAATTGGGTCTATGCCAAGCCTCCCAATAACAAAAAACCCACATGCAAAGCTTCAAGCGTTCGCTGGTATGAGTGATGGTTGGGTCAATGGGTTGATACAGAAGAGAGGAGGCACCTTTAATTTCCCTTGGTCAAGCATCAGAAGTATAATTTCGATTCATCCCGATAGGAAAAAAAGGGTTGACCTTTTGGCCATTGCAATTTATGGTTTGGTCATCTTTCCAGAGGTTCTAGGGAACATTGACGTAGCACTACTTGATTTCCTTGAACAGCTAAATAGATGAGTCAATCCAGTGCCAGTTGTTCTTGCTGAAACTTTCATTTCCCTTAATGATTGTCGAAAGGTTGAAGATGTATGTTTTGGAGGATGTGCTCCACTTATACAAGTTTGGGCTCTTAGTCATTTTTGGAAGTACTCAACATTAGCTTTATCAAATGTGTTTTCCCCGAACTTCTCACCACTCCGAGAGTTCTTAGCAAAGGATTGGCCTATTGTTAAGAAGAACAAATGGATTGGTATATTCAGGGATCATCGTGACGAAGACATCAGATGGAGGGTTCCCTGGATGGGTTATACCAAAGTCCTATATAAATGTGGAAATTTCAACTTCCTAATGTTGTTAGTTTTGTGGGGAGGAATTGGACGTGCTCCTTTTCTAGTATCTCGTCAGTTTGGGTCTCGGCAATTCATCCTATTCATTACCAATCTTGGTTCATCAGAGTTTGAGTTCCAAGAAGAGTTCAGACAGAAGATTCAGACGATCAGTGATGCATGGAACCACTGTTATCATATGAAGTTAGAATATGATAGTCATTGCATGTACACCCCGGACTATGATATTTGGAGGCACACAAGAGTAAATGACAAAATCATAGCACCTACGCCTGGACAAGCCAAGTCTCTAAAAGAACACTTAAAGATATTCCCCACAGAAGCTGACGTCCTAAGAGAAGAATTAAGAAGGGCTAAGCTGGAGATAGAAGCCTTACAAGAGCAGAACCAAAGAGACAAGTTTGAGTTAGGCCTCGATGTTGAAAAGTATAAAGGGGAGACGAAGCGAGTAGTCAAGCTGTATGAAGACCTAGAAAAGAAGTTTGAGGTTCAAAGGGTTGATTTCCTCAAACTCCAAACTATTGTTTGAAATGCTGATCTAGGAAAGACCCCAGAGTAGTGGAAGCAAGAAATTGAGCATGCTGTAGGAAAAGAAAATGAACGAGGAAGGCGCGAGGTCGAGAAATATAACCGATCCCTTGTTGAAGAGAAGAAGAAGGGTAAGCTGGCAGCTAAAAATGGAAATGGCAAACGAGTTCAAGAAAGTGAGAAAGAAAGCGTGGCTGCATGGAAAAGGAAGGCCCACACAACAAGATTTGCTTATTTGAGTTGTAGAGGGCATATGACCAGACCAGTGCAAAGCTGAAGCAGAGTCAGGCTTGTGTTGCTAAGTTGCAAGCCAAAATAGATGATTTGAACCACTCGTTGCATAAACTCCATAATCATTACACCTATATCGAACTTTAGGCCTGTCTGAGTGAAAATGATACCTTGAAGAAATAGGTTGAAGGTATGGATAACATCATCCAAGAATATAGGATGAAGATCCTAGTCCTTGAAGACATTGTTGAGGGAGGTAATGATTACTAGTTCACTCGTCTTAGAGACATGGCTAGAAAATTTCAAGAACGAGATGAGTTTGATAGGACTGTCATGACTCAGGTACAGGATGTGGCTCGACAGGTGATGATGTTAGCCACTGAAGCTGCAGCTTTTCGTCAATATGTCAACCCAGTAGGAGAAGTGGCACCTAGGCTTATGTGGCTCATTGAAGAAATCAAGGAACTAGGAGTTCAGGCTGAAAAATATTTGTAAATAAAATTTGATGTAATAAGGAACATTTCATATTTAATAAAAGAGTTGTTTCTTGAGCAGATGTTTCATGGAATTGATGGCCCTTCGCTTGCATTCATGCATTTGCATTCCATTCTTCTTGGTTTCATAGCTTTTCTTTGCATTTGTGTTACATTTTTGCATGCATACATGACATAATAAGAATTTAACTTAAATAAAATGACAGATAAAATCAAAATAGCAAAAACAAATCACAAGTACGGTATTCGGTCTCAAGCTAGAGTAATGGAAGACAGAGTGACGACCATAGAAAGCAACCATAAGAGCACCCAAGATAGGTTAGACAAGCTGGAGACGGATCTGAAGCAGTAGATGGAATAGGTTCATCAAAAGACAATTGGTTCAATTGCAGCCATATTAAGCTTTAAGGACCCATACACAGTGGAAGCTGGTGAGGAAGCAAATGTTGTGCCAAAATTTCAAGGGATGGTCTTCGTTCATCCAGGCATACAAAGAGAAGATCAGTATTCTAAGGCTAAGATTTCCCCACATTTTGCTGAGGCTTCGGCGCAGAATGATAGGAAGATAAATTTTGAGGAAGTCATTGAGGTGCCTGATCTCAATGAAATTGCCGACAAGATGAAAGCTGAGAAGAAATGGGAGGATCGTTATGAGAAGTTGGAGGGAATGATTAAGTCTTTCCAAGAAGGAGGTATATATGGAAGAGTGGATACCAAAGATTTAAGCCTAGTGACTAATCTATAGTACCACCCAAGTTCAAGGTTCCTGACTTCGAAAAATATAATGGAGATCACCCCAATGTTCGTGGAGACATTAAAGGGTTCTTTTTATGATCACATGCTCAATCATGCCACAAAGAGTTTCGAGGACATGCTTATAAATGGAGAATTGATACTTGCGGCCATGAAAAATGAAAGGTTGGATAGTGATGAAACAAAGAAACCATACAAAAAGAGAGACAATGAAGTCAATGCTACTAATGTCTACAATCTTGGCTACTCAAAGGGGGTAGTCTTTAACAAACCCAATGTCTCGACCACATCTCACAAATCATCTGAAGGAAGAACGAAGATGTGAAGGGAGCTCGAAACCATATTTCCCTCCTATTCCAATGACATATGCAGAATTGTTTGCTGAACTAGTCAAATCCCAGATGGTGCTGCCAAGTCATGTTCCCCCATTCTCACCACTGTACCCACCATGGTATGATGAGAAGGAACAATGTGAATACTATGCAGGAGTTAGGGGGCATACCATTGAAAATTGCACTGCATTCAAAAGGGTGGTGGCTGACTTAAAAAAATCAGGGATGTTATCATTTGATACGTTAGAAGAAAAAGGAAACCCTTTGTCAAATCATCAGAAGGAATGTGTGAATGCAATCATAGAGGATGAGGATAAGGTGGTTAAAGAATGTGTTGTTGAAGTTAGAGCTCCCATGAAATGGGCATGGGCTCAAACGGTGGCAGTAGGGATGTTGGAAGGAAGTGCCCAGAAATTGAAAATTGAGAATGAATCGTACTGTGAGTACCATATGAAGGAATGACATGAGATTGATTGTTGCTTAGAGTTTAGGCAACTAGTTCAAGACAAAATGAATGAGAAAGAACTTGAGTTCTTTGGAAAATAAGATAATAAATGCACGTTGGACATTTGTGCATCAGAGTAGTCATCCTCTAAAAGAAACTATTCTGGAATGAAGCCTTTAGTTATTAAGGCTAAAACAAGAGTATGCGAGCCAACAGAGGGTGTAACCCCATGACTTATAATTAAGGCACCGACCCCGTTTCCATACAAGGATAGCAAGCATGTTCCTTGGAATTACGCTTGTGCGGTAGCAGCTCTAGGAGAAACATCTATTAAAGAGAAAGAATAATTGGTTAATGAGGTGAGCCGTTTTACAAGGAGTGGAAGGCTCTATTCCCAGCCAATAGTGAAGGATAGAGATGCAGCGGAAAGGAAAGCTTCTTCTGAAGAGCTTGAGAAAGAAGATATTATAGATTTCTTCAAAGAGAAACCGACAGCATATCACGAGCCTATGAAGGAATCAGAAGCCCAAAAATTCTTGAAGATTTTAAAACACAGTGAATACAGCATCGTGGAGCAACTCCACAAGCTTCTGGCTCGAATTTCTATGCTTTTTCTGCTATTAAGTTCTGAGGGCCACCGCGAGGCCTTGTTAAAGATTCTGAACCGCACATTCGTACCAAAGGAGATCACAACTGATAAGATGGACATGTTAGTCAGTAACATCGCTGTCAACAACTTCATTTCATTCAATGATGAGGAAATACAGGTGAAGGAACGGGATCGTGCAAGGCTTTACACACCACTACCAGATGTAAAGGACATATGTTACCTGGAGTTTTAATTGATAATCGGTCGACACTGAATATTCAACCATTAATCACATTAAAGAAGTTGCCAATATACAGTTCTCATATAAGAACATAACAAAATACGATTAGAGCATTTGATGGAACTCAGAAGGATGTGTTAGGGAAAATTGAAGTACCTTTACAAATTGGACCAATGACCTTCAACGTTGAATTTGTGGTCATGGATATAAGACCTAGTTACAGCTGCTTGCTTCGGCGCCCGTGGATCCACACAACAAGAGTGGTCCCATCTACTTTACACCAGAAGCTGGAGTTCGCAATTAATTGACAACTAATAACTGTCGGTGCAGAGGAGGAAATCATTGCATCAAAAACCACCGATGCACCTTTTATCGAGA